>JAHWXV010142890.1:0-14156 GCA_024586415.1 Phrixothrix hirtus
TTTTTAAAACTACATAATTATTTTTTTAATACATCCTTTAGTTCCCGCTGAAACACAAAAATTGCTGCTGTATGCAGACTTTAGTCGCTCACTGTATATACATACATACGTATATAAAACACGTCCAAATTTAGTGAAAGTAGACAAAAGATCAAAATATTTAAATTACTCAGACAAGTAAATTTGCATATATCAACAAGAAAAAGGAATTCCCGAAACACATATCCTAAAAAATTACAGGTAACGGAAATATGTAATTGAAATAAAATTTATTTTATCTTAAAATTTAAATCAAATAGATTTTTTAAGTATGCTAAAGCGAATGAAATCGTGTTAAAAGGAAATTGAATTTATTTTTTTGTAAACTGTGTTAAATCAAAAACGTGTAAAAAAAAGACCGTGTGAAAACAGAATTTGTATTTATTTTTATTCGAAATATTCCATAATAGAGAGTTTAACAAAAGTATGGAATAAATTCAATAAATCTGTAATAATTATCGGTTTTTTCAAGTAGGCATTTCTACGGATGTTGTGTGCGAATCTTCTCCATAGAATATGAATTTTGATTAGACCAATGTCCCACATTTTGTTTATTGACAGACCTATTAAGAAAAAACGCGGATTTATCAGAAAATAAAATATTTCCTACAATTTCTGGATTTCAGTTAAAAATATCTTAAAATTGTTCACAAAATGTCATGCGACCATCAAAATCGACATCATTTAATTTATAAACTATAGTTATTTTGAAAGAATGGCATTTTTATTTACGCAATATCCTGTGAACTGTCGTGTGAGAGATACTGAGGCATTACCTAAATTTCTGGTTGTAGAATGGGGATTCTCTTGAACAGAAAATAATACATCCATTCGCATGTCTTCATTTACAGTTAGGTGTCCGTTTTTTCGTTTATTTCCCACGTGACCCAGTTCTCCGGATTTAGTCTCAATCTTGAAAATTGTAGACTTGGCAATTTCGTTTCTTTCAGGATGACTTTCAAGTCATTCAGCTGCAACTCTGTGTGAGAACGTTAGCGATCGTCATAGCCAATCACCATAACAAATTAAATGCGCTCAGTTTCAATTAATTCCATGATGCTATAACATATTTCAAGATAAACAAATGTCACAGTCACATACTTAAACACAAAGTTAACTATTCAATTTAACACTTCTCGTGAAACAATAAATTGAGATCCTACCCAAAATAATAGCACTGAACTCAACTCGATAGCGTGAAATCAGTGATCTAATGAGGTATTGGTGTGGTGTCTGTGAATGTTATCATGATAATTGTGTTTCTAGGAGATTAAACTCAACATGTAGTGCCAGGTACGATTGCTTTTAATCTCAATTTCGCCAATACGAGTTGAGATAGATTTATCAAGTTATACGTCAGATTTAGAAAACTAAGGCCTATCTACTACGCTAAACAAATATATAGACTTTATTTTAATAAAATACCGATGGCGTAATTATCTTGATCCGCGATACTCCGTATAAATGCTTGTTGTGGGTGCAAAATATGCAATTAAAACTAAAAATGTACGTGTCCCAGCTTTTGGATTTATTCTATGCTTGTATTGCACTCTATATTGATAAACATGAAGTAGTAAGTAAATCTACTCTCTGAAAATTAAAACATAAATATAATAGCGAAATCCGGTAGATATCGGTCAAACAATTTTCCCATCAAGATACAATTTCGACCGAGTATGAGAACTGCATTCTAGGAACCTTAGATGTCATTTAAAAGCAGAAAATCGCTATTTGAAACAAAGGTTTTATTTAATAATTATGCGGGGACTTGGTTAAGCAGATTGCTCACTCAAAAGAAAAGGGGTAATTGTGCCCTACAGGCAATTAGGATGGAGTATATCAAGAATGCCCAAACAAGTTAAATTATCCGCAAGTTGATCAATAATTTTGATATTTACTTGTAAATTGCATGACCATTTTAACATCTCTATTTAGTCATTTAGTAGTTCAGGATTGCTTCAACAGGCTCAGCATTAGCTGTAAAAATGAGCTATAAGGAGGTGGGGGTTGGAAATTTATTTAAAAGGTGACCTAGGTGGATTATAAAAATTGCGGCTGGCGAAGATGATGCAATTAAAGCTGTTTCAAGGCACACCCCTTTCTCAACAGCAATTAAAACCAGAGAGCAAGTGCAAATTGCTTACGTTTTTTTCCCAATATTATTAATGGTTTTGACAGTAGCAAAATCCTTGGATACTGCCAGGCGTTGTTTAGTAGAAGTGGAGTTGCACTGTAGAACTCCAGCTAAAAAATTATTATTAACCGAAGACCATAAACGACGGTGTTTTCAATTCTGTCAGCAAAATTTAGGCAGATGTTGGGGCACGGTTGTTTTTACTGACGATAAAACGATTTTTTCTTCTTAAGAAGCCCTAAGGAAATTGTGGCGCTTAAAAAATACCCGCTGTGATCCTAGATATATTCGAGAATAACAAGTTTATGAACGGATTTCCATGGTCTGTTAGGGTTGGATGACAATAGGGCCGGTCAATTTGTGCAAGTGAGTCCACTTAAGTTTACTGCCCAACGATATATAGAAGAGTTGGAGAGAATTTTCGCCAGTTATCTGAACAGTATATCCAGAGAAAGAGCACGTCCAAATTTTAATAGTAAAAAACAATTTGCCTGTGCATACCACTAGTGCAGTGAGGGACTGAATTTAAGACTATCCAAAACCCGTGCAATTCCTTTGCAGGCCAAATCTCCGGCCTTGAACCCCATAGAAAATCTATGGGGATCAATGGCTCGTTGTTGGAAGGATATCCATGGGTATGTAATTCAACCACGAACCGCGCCAGAACTATTAGGGTAGTGTAAACCGATTTGGGAAAGTTTTCGTGATACAACCTCTATGAAAGGTTGCTAGGAAATATACCCGCACGCTTACAAGAATGCATTTCTGCAAATGGTGGACATACGCATTACTAACTAATGGATACTTAGGCTGGATTACCGCCGCACTCGCTTAATTTTGTAACTTACATATAAGGTAATTTTAAAATATACCAACAAACTTGGACAAACACACGGCTCTAGCTTTAAATTGAAAGAAGTTTCTTTTCAAAACATTTTTTGTGGTTTAAAAAACCCCCTGAACAAAACACTAAATGGTTTTTTGAAAGCCCCTGCAATAACGAAACAACTGAATATGTCGTTTTAAGTTCCTTTACTAATACCAAAGTGTTAGCCTTTAATTGATCTTGGAAGTATTTCATTTAGTACGAACAAGACGTTTGGAGACGTGCTCTTTACTCCAACGTTCCCATATGTTCTGTCTAAGTTTTTGCAATAAATTGTAGCGAGTAACTCGGTTTTGTGGTATAGAGCGCAGATCTTATTCAGGTAAGGTTGTTAGTGGTCTTCCAACCAAATAATGTGCAGGTGTGATAGGATTCAAGTCATTGGGGACGGTCGATAAAGGTGATAACGGACGAGAATTCAGGATTGCCTCAATTTGCACGATAAGAGAATAGAATTCTTCATACGTTAGCAACGACTTTCGTAGCACTCGCTTTAAATGGTATTTGATGGATTTGATGCCGGCCTCCCACAATCCGTCAAAGTGAGGGGAGTAAGCTGGTATGAAATGCCAATGTATGCCATCGTCAGCTAAATGCTGACCTAATTCCGGGTGATGTTGAATCATAAATTCTCCTAAGAGTTTTAGTTCATGGTTAGCACCCGTGAAGGAAGTGCCGTTATCAGAATAGATATTAACTGGTAATCCCCTACGTGCTATAAATCTACGTAATGCTTGAAGGAACAAGGACGTGGTCAGGTCTGATACTAACTCGACGTGCACGGCCCTTGTATTGAAACATATAAACAAGAAAAGCCAACATTTATAAGTTTTTGAACCTCTTGCTACTTTATTTCGTAGTAGAAAGGATCCGCCATAATCAATTCCAGTGTTCTGGAAAGAATACAACGTATTCCAACGAGATTTGAGAAAATCTCCCATGATAATGGAAGGTATGGTGGAATTAAATCTGAAACATATCACACATCTATGAACCGTGATCTTAGATAAATTGCGTCCCCCAATTGCCCAAAATTGTTCTCGAGTAGAAGCAAGAAGAGCTTGAGGACCTATGTGCAATAAGCGCTTGTGTTCGTGAATGAAGAAGAGTTTCGTGACGATATGATCACTAGAAATTATCACTGGATGTTTCTTGTCAAAAGGTAAATCGGATTCGCTCAATCTACCACCAACCCTTAGGATTTTTTGCTCATCCAGAAAGGGGAGGAGACTGACGAGTTTGGACTTATTCTTGATTGGTTGATTAAGAGATAATTGATGAATTTCCTCATGAAAGGATTCTTGTTGAGACAATCTCGCTAAGACATGCAAGGAAATCTGCAATTCGTTAGCAGTGAGAAAACCGAATTGACTTTGATCAGCGGATTTTCTACAATTGGATATGAAACGATGTATATAACCAATGCACGCTATTAAACGTTGGAAATTTAAAAATCTTGAAAACTGAACGATACTAGCGTACTGAACTGACAGGCTTGTGACTGTCTTACGCATTTCAAGTATAGTGTCCATGACAATATTCGAAAAAGGCCAAAACGTTTTCGGTTGTTTCAACCAAGAAGGACCTTCCCACAATAATGTGGAAGAAATCAAGGATGAAGTCATGAGTTCGCGGGATATAAGATCCGCAGGGTTCCCCTTACCAGATACGTGACGCCAATGGTATGGATTTGTAATTTCCTGAATCTCATATACACGATTACTCACGAATGTCCGTAAGAAACGAGGTGAAGTTTGTAACCAAGAGAGAGCAATGGTTAAATCATTCCAGAATATGCAGTCATCAAATTTTAGATCGAAATTTTTCAATATGTGAAGTATCAAGCGAGCTAAAATCAATGCTCCGCACAATTCTAATTTGGGAATCGCCAAGGATTTTAAAGGAGCAACCTTGGACTTAGCGCATAGTAAACTTACTTGAATAGTACCTTGAACATCTATGGAGCGCAGGTAAACGTATGCTCCGTACGCCCTTCCTGAACTGTCTAAGAATTCGTGAATCTCGACGTTTGTGTAATTTTGATGTAACACTCTACGAGGAATCTTTATGTCATTCAAGAAACGTAATTTATTTTTGGATGAATTCCACGTGGATTGCAGGTCTATTGGAAGAGGCTCATCCCATGAGAGGTTTCGAACCCACAACTGTCTCAGAGTGATTTTTCCAATGACCAGGCATGGACCTAACAAACCGAGAGGGTCGAAAATTTGTGATATGCAAGATAAAATCGATCGTTTCGTGACTTTGGAAACTAGCTTGTCCGAATTAACGTTAAAAATGAACATATCTGTTTGTTCTGACCAACTTAAACCTAATATCCTTGATTTGATATCGCTTCCTACTAATTGGGGTTCAGAAGGAAATTCTGAGCCGTACAATGACTCTAAAACGCTTGGAAAATTAGATTGGCATTTTCTCAATCTGAATCCTCCTGGCTTTAAAATGTCGTTGATTTGAATACAAAGAGTAGAAGCTTGAGAAGGCGTATCTGCCCCTATCAATAGACCGTCTACGTAAAAGCCCGATTCGATAATGGAAGATGCTCTTGGAAAGGAGGATCGTTGATCTATAGCTAGATGCTTTAAACATCTCATGGCTAAATATGAAGCCGATTTTGTACGATACGTCACTGTATTCAATCGAAAGGTTTGAACGTCATCTGATGAATTAGAATGTCATATGATCCGTTGTAGCGATCGTTGTTCTGGTGAAATCAAAACTTGACAATACATCTTTTCTATATCAGCAGCTATAACAATAGAGTGTTTTCTGAACCTAAGAACAATCGTGAAAAGATCTTGTTGGACTAGGGAACCTGTCATTTGTATATCGTTAAGAGATATTCCCGAAGAAGTGACCTGTGACGCATTGAATACAATACGAAGACGAGTAGTTGAGCTGCTCTCTTTCAATACCCCATGATGTGGAAGATAGTAATTGACTTGATCGGACTTATCATTTTTGACGTTAATTTTACTCATATGACCTAAAGAATTGTATTCGGTCAAAAAATCTATACATTGTGACAAGCGAGGAGTTATACTGAAACTTTTGTTCAAGCGAAAAGAATCGTTTTTCAGTAGTAACTTTGGAATCGCCTAAATTGGAAAAATCATTTTTAAAGGGAATTTTGACTACAAATCTGCCGTCGGATTGACGTTGTGCTGTTTGTTTGAAAAATGTCTCGCAATCGCGTTACTCTTTGTGGCACCTCCTCTATTTCCCAAAACTTGATCAATTGATCATGAAGATAGTTAGATTTATTGAAGTTGCAAAAGGATTTGCTGTAACTCATGGGAAATGGAAGCGTTCCCGCGATGAGCCAACCCAATTTTGTTTTCTGTAGCGTAGATTTATTTCTCCCTAAGCTAATCTGCCCGGGACACGACAAACTCCAAATTCGCTAATCTGATGTTAGATGGTATTTTGAGATTTGACAATTTCGTCCGAATACCGGTAAGATAATTTGTAGTTTTATCTAGTACCAAACAAGGAATGATGATACAGAATGAACCGTTCAATGCTTGAATCTTAACTACGCCCTTAGATCTAACGTAACAAATTGAATTACTTATGCCACCAATTGAAATGTCATGATCACTTGTAGCTAGATCTAAACGCTGATATAAGTCACGTGTAATAAAGCTTGTCTGAGAACCATAATCCAACAGGCAAGTAGACACCATTTTTATCGAAAACCTTTATAATTGCTGTAGGCAATAGGACCTGAAAATCTTGTGTATCAAACGAAGACAATGACACTGCACCCTAGGAAGTATCAGATCTGACTGATTCCTCATGAAGTAAGATATTGTGTTTTTGTTGGCACATTTTGCAAGAACCGTATTTACAATCCCTTACAAAATGCCCCGAATGTAGGAAATTAATACATAAACTTTTATCGTTGGCCGCTTTCGATTTCTCCGCCTCTGGTAATTTCAAGAAATCTGCGCAGTTGTAAATATTATGCTCCTTGCGTCAATATAAATAAGCTAATTTATTTGAATGGAAACATTTTGTTGTCGACCCTTCCTTTGACTTGTAAAATGATTGACATTTTGGATTATTGATCTTGTCGTCCAAAGTTTCTAATAAGTCTGGCTTACTTTTTAAAAACTTGATGAATTGGTCTAAAGTAGGAATGTCATCATTTACTCTAAATTTTTCCCAATCGCGCACCGTTTTGGGATCTAATTTATTGATAAATGATAAGAATGTCCCATGATTCTGTAAGGAATCCTAATTGATTTAAGCACTTAAGATATTTTAAAATATTGTCAATCATTTTACGAAGTGCAAAAGCTGACTCTTTAAGTACAGGTTCTAAATTAAATAAAGCTTTTGTATGATTTCTTAACAATAACCGATTACTATCAAACTGCTTGCATAAGACTTCCCACGCAACATCATAATTTTGCGCAGTGAAATTTACAAATTTAATTGCTTCAGCTGTCCCGCTCACGAGTGCTGACCTGAGATAATGTAGCTTTCGAATTTTATTAATTGACTTGTTATTATGAATTAGTGATTCATAAATATTTTTGAATTCGAGCCATTCATTGACACAGCCTCCAAACTTAGGAATTTGGATTTGTGGTAGTTTAACGCTCACGCCTTGTACATTATCAACTGATTGTGAACTGTTAAGATGTTCCGTTTGCTTATACGAAAATGACGTGTATGAAACTTGAGCGCGTGAAACAAAATCATAATAGTTATCCTCGATTTGTTTCCTATAGATGAATTCGTCTTCACAATTAATTGAAATGTATTCAGTTTCAGATTGTAAATTATTGAAATCTTTAAAAACTTGTTCGATGTCTATTAATCGTTGCTTTAGTGAAGCAATTTGTGATTCAGCTAATGAATTTTCCTGAATGCTGTTTAAATATCTGTATAACTTGACGCAAAGAGCACCGAAAGAGCATGCTTCCTATTTATAATCTATAACCCCTGACCCCACACTTCGGTTTTAACAAACTCGTGGCATTATACGCAGATTTTGTACGTCAATGAAGCAGGATTGAATGTATTAAAGATCTAGTCGTTATAGGTACATTGTTAAAACTAAATTTAATATTCAAAATTGTGTAATATTTATGGAAACATTAATACAGAAGCTTGCTTGCATCTAACCGTTCACCCAAGCATTTTTTGCCATCTAAAATAATGGTAAAACTTCTTTTTATTCACATGTAAATTATCATAAAGCGCATAAAATAATTCCTTTCCAAATAGTGTACTTATCTACAGTGCCATTCTTTAAGAATTTTAAGCTTATAAAGTGAGTTTTTCCAATAAAAATTCTGCCAAATGCGATAAGATTTATTTGCCCAAATAAATTCGTGAATTGTGTTGTATACGGCCCAAACTGTATGAGTGAAGGTGTTGTTCATCAGTGGATCCGATTTTTAAAAGTAGAAGAACAAACATCCACGATATGAGAGCGGGCCTTTTATAGTTCGCGATGATATCGTAAAGAAAATTGATGGTCAAGCTCACGATCTCGGAACTTTCTAGATGATTACCGCAAACCTCTCAGACTATTTTGTACGAGACAAGCATTCAAATATTAGAACCAGAAGTTTGATGCTCGTTGGGTACCGAAACTACTTATTCAGATCTACAAAACCAAACGAATGAGCACTGTCCTAGATTTTATTTTACGACATAAGCCGGAAAGAAAAAAATTTTTGAACAGAATTGTGGCTGGTGACGATACTTGGATAGCCTATGCGAAATCTAAGACAAAACAGCAGTAAAGTTATATCGCTTTACCACCCAAACCGAAGAAAGCCCATTAAACTTAATTTTTGGGATGCTAAGGAGATTTTGCTTGTGGAATTTATAGAGCGTGATACAACGATCACTACTGACGTCTACTTAAATTTTCCGACATGATTCTGAACTTTTCTTTATTATTGAACCATGTAGAAACTGTTGCGTAAACCATAGGAACATCCCTTCACACCCCTTCATTTACTTTTTTATTCTTGCTTATTTTTATAATTGTTTATTTGGTATCATTGATTAGCATTGTTTCAATTTCTTTCCTTTTTAACCAATATAAACTGTAAATATCCTTATATTTCTCAATTTCTAGTTCTTGTAACAACTTTCAGCTTTTGTTCTATCGTAATCACAACTTTTTCCTTTTTACCAACATATTGTAATGTACTTTACATAAGGCTACACACAATACTAGTTGACACACCGTAATGTAAAATATTTGTTAAACATGATAAAATAATTTAGTTGTTGTGATGTGATGCACCAGATATACTTGTATCCCCTGCATAGGCACAGGAGTCATTGACCTCACGCCTATCATTAAACCTAGGTTTTCTATTTTTATTCTTAAAATATTTATTTAAGGGATGTGGTGCATATATATACGACATATTTCATAACCATATGATCAAACTCAAGGAGCATATTTCCAATGTGAAATGAACAAAATCTTAATCACATTTTTTGATTAGATGAGTGGAAATTTCGTAAAATTTTACTTAAAATTTTCAGAAAAATGGGTAAGAATTTGTTACATTTGAAACTGAACGATCCTGAGAAATACCCACAGCATTATTTACAATAGGTAGTCCAGATTTACAACAGCTGATAGTCAATAAACGTAACAGTACTGAATACAATTGGCACGCTTATCTTTAGTTAATTCGTTTATGTTTACTCAACTTACTTCTTATATTAATCGAAACTATACCAAAAATAGCTTTTCATGTTTGTTATAATTTTTGCCCATTGATTATAAGTTTCAAATTTTGAATCAAAATAGTAATTGTGAAATTTAAACTAACTCAATTATTTTAGCGTTAATTAATACATATGAAACTGAATATTACTTTATCAACATTGTTGTTTATTAAGTACTATTTCTATTCATTTTTTTAGCAGTCAACTTACTAATACTAGTGCATCTACAGTATAATAATACGACTAAAAGCACTTAATGTCACAAATACAATAAAATCGTAATTAGTTTGATTAATAATAGGATTGTTAAGTTTACACGACACAGCATTATTATACGAGGGACAAGCCATTATTATTGAGAATAAAAGAACCAGTGTAACTTTTTCAAAATTTTATTTTAGATATGCTCAAAGTAGTTGCCTTCTGCTATAATGCACTTAGCGATTCTTTCCTTCCACTGTTTAAATGCTCTAAGCCAAGCGGCTTTAGGAATACTATCAAAATAACACCAAACAGCAGCATCAATCTCTTCCTCTGAAAAAACCTTCTTCCTCGTAAGTTCTTAGCCCAAAAAAACAGCCAAAAGTCGCACATTGCCAGATCCGGTGAATATAGAAGGTGTTCGATTACATTAATCTTGTTTGCAGCCAAATACTGCCGAGTTATCGCTGCAGTGTGCGAAGAAGCATTATCGTGATGTAGTACAATTCCCTTCTTTGGCACTTTATTAGACACTTCTGGCAAACAATGTCCGACGTACCATTTAGCTGCGACAGTCTTCTGCTCCTCTAGCCCAATAGCGCTCACTAGACCGCTACGTCTAAAGAACACAGTGTACATTACTTTCTTCATTGCTCGCTGCTTTTTGATTATTGTTGGTGTGGCCTGGTCTCATGGATCCATACGCGGCTCTCTTGTTGAGTTGGCATGTCGAAAAATGGTATGGAAGTTTCATCACCTGTTACAATTTTCGACAAAATTTGATGTCCACCATTCTTAAGCAGTATTATAGTTTCGTGGCAAATTAAAATTAAAAGTTTTAATTTCTTCCTTAAAAGTTCTAGTGTATATTAATTGTGCAAGTTTATAAAATCTTTAATAAAAAACGAGGTTTTTACTTAATAGATATGTATCCTTTTTAATATCTATACGAGAGCGGTCTGATAGTTAGCCGGTTTCCAAGAGATGGCGCCACTGATCACCGAATGTATACTATTTCTGTCAAATACAATCTGTTATTAGGCTGCATGTACATTTTTAGCGCTATATGTCATTGCGTTTATGTTTGACAGCCATAAAAAGCGAACAACTTGTGATTTTGTTAAAATAATGGGTAAAAACGAGTTTCGTGCATTGATTAAGCATAATATTTTGCGTGGAAAAACCGCGTAACAAACAAAGAAAAAGCTTGATAAATATTATGGCACATCTGCTCCAGCGAATTCAACTGCAATTTATTGGTTTGCAAAATTTAAACGTGGTCGTACAAGCACATCGTACAAGAACATCGTTCAGGTTGACCAATCGAAGTGATCACCAAATAAATGATCGATAAAATCCATGATATCGTTTTGAAAGATCTACGAGTGAAAGTGCGTGAGATAGCTGACATCGTATACATCTCAAAAGAACGTGTGGGTAACATTTTATATGAACATTTACATATGAAAAAGCTGTCAGCAGGATGGGTGTCGCGTTTGTTGACAATCGAACAAGAACGCAGTCGTGTGGTCATTTCAAAGCAATGTTTGGCGATGTTTCAACGTAATGCAGATGAATTTTGCGTAGATTTATAACCGTAGATAAAACATTGATCCACCACTATACACCTGAAAGAATACAAAATCAAAACAATGGGCTGAAGCTGGTTGAAATGCACCGTAGAAAGCAAAAGTGGTTGGATCAGCTGGAAATGTTTTGGCGGCTGTTTTTTGGGATGCACAAGGTTAAAACTCATCTATTATCTTAAAATCCAAAAAACAATCACAGGAGATTATTATGTGGCATTACTGGACCGACTGCATGTTGAAATAAAGAAAAAAGACCATATTTGGGAAAAAAAGTGCTTTCATCATGACAACACACCAGCCCACGCATTATGGAAAGCTCAACAGAAATTGGATGAACTACGTTATAAATTGCGGCCGCATCCATCATATTCTCCTGATCTAGCTCCCTGTGACTACTTCTTGTTCTGAAACCTGAAAAAATGGTTTGGTGGAAGGAGATTCAAATAAAATGAGGAAGTTGAATGGGAAACTGATGCATATTTTCGAGGACTTAATAAATCGTACTACAAGGATGGCCTAATGAAATTGTGAAAACGTTGGACTAAGTGTACAGAGCTAAAAGGAAAGTATGTCGGGAAATAAAATGAAATTTTGTAGAAAAAGTTGTGTTCTCTGTTCAAGCCGGCCATTTATTAGACCGCCCTCGTACAATTGTATTATTGAATACGGACACATTTTTTTTAAATAACTTTTACTTTTACACAACGTTAAATTTCCTTGATAAAGAATATCTTCATATTATTAATATTTATATTCGCTTGTTTTGTGTATAATTTAAAGTTTGTGAAAATAGTTAAAAATCTAAACGATAACTGAAGTTCATTAAAAGTTAGGGTAACTTATATTCGGTAAAAACAATATTCATACAAATTAATGTAAATAAAACTTGTCAATTCAAAATGTTTACTAAAAAAGTTTATAATAATTAATGCGTAAATAATTATAATTAATAAACAATGCCACATACAAACAAATTTAGCTTGTTTAAAGAAATAGGTTCCACTACTATTTATTAAAACAGCTGGCGACCTGATTCAAAAAAGTACTTCAATAGTGGTGGCAACATGATATTTGTCAACAGAAACAGTCATACTTATGTTTTTAAATACGTTTCATGGTAAAAGATATTACAGGTCTATTTTTGATAGATTTTTACGCGAAAATTTACGAAATTTTTCTTTTACGTTAGATTAAAAATTTCTACAGAGTTAAGTTCACACTGGGCTTGGGTATACATGTGTTAAATAATGCTTCTTATATCGTGGACACCCTGTATACTACAGTTGGAAACGAAGTTCACATTTATATTTCGGATATATTTGATACTTGCTAAATAAACAAACGTATACCTAAGAACCTCAATATTTTAAATGAAAGTTGTAATTTTTAACTTCACTGTGTACTCAAAAATGCGTGCATTTGTTTAAGTTCATCATCCTTTTGTAATAAATAGCGTGTAGGTATGTAAACCAAAGCAATCTTATAGTTCGCTTAGGTTACAATTACTCAATTGTTCAAAACTTCCAAAAAATGAAAGTAAAGGACTCTAGGATTACTCTACATAACTGCTCAACTATTATTTCCCCCTTTCGCTGTTTTGGTTTTGTCAATAAAAATGTTCTATTCTATAAGTCAATACTCCTTGAGCATTATAACACTAAGTTAATTAGGGTAAGTCCAAGGTAAATTGTACAACAGATTAAAAAAATATATCTGTGGGAAAACATAATTGACAAGATGTTTTTGCCGTGATTTTTATTAAATTTATAGTATTCTTTGTCTTTGTCACAGCAAAGTAACGGAAATATCAACGTAATAAATATATGAAAATTTAAATTGCGTTCCTCGGATTTGTGTAGGTATTCATGTAAATATTTTCACTATAAATAATAGATTTGTTATTGCTTTATTGTTGATTACTTAATAAGTTACGTTAATTATAATGATTTACGAATGTGTAATAAAATGCCATAGAAATATAAAATACTTTAATTTATTTTAAATATACAGGCCGTATGTTTAGATTTCGACATTTTCGCTAGTCAATAATATCAGGCAAAAATGCTTCCATGTAAAACTGCTTTATTAAATTAGTTATCGCGCTCGTTGTTGTATCACCAAATACGAGAACAATATTAACTCAAATACATAGGTAATGGAACTAATTTACAATCTGGTGACAAAAACAGTTAAAATACGATTAGCCCATAATGACATTTTATAATGGAATGGAAATTCCACCCCACGTTTCTCTACAAATATGGAAGTATGTACAAACATGCATTCCAGCAGCATAGACCAAATTAAAAGATAATTCCATAAGAGTAAAAACAACTTTATTATACATAGAAATTTGTATAAATGTAAAAAAGTAAGCGTATGTACTACGAGGCTCGTCTAGAAAGTAAAGAACGTTTTGCTATAACTAAGAAAAACCAAAAGATACCATCACAAAACTTTATTTACATAACAGCCCCTTAATCTATTTTTCGATGTAATCGCCGTAGCTGTCAAGGCACTTGTATCGTGTAACCAGTTTTTCGATACC
Organism: Phrixothrix hirtus; assembly: GCA_024586415.1. Classification (NCBI taxonomy): domain Eukaryota; kingdom Metazoa; phylum Arthropoda; class Insecta; order Coleoptera; family Phengodidae; genus Phrixothrix; species Phrixothrix hirtus. Next base: position 14,130 of record JAHWXV010142890.1, read on the forward strand.
GATGTTGTATTCTTCAGCCGCGAAAGA
>JAHWXV010142953.1:0-26255 GCA_024586415.1 Phrixothrix hirtus
CCCCCCCCCCCCCTACCTCACCTACATCCTACCCCTTTCACTAAAACATTGCATCTCATGAGAACCTTCCCTAATTTGCATCCTTTAAATTTGAGAGTAATCCATTAATTCCATTTTGAGGTATCGTGGACGAAAAATCCAATACAGATAGATACCAGTTTAAAATTAGAATTAAGGTGTTCAGAAGACCCTGAAAGTGAAAATATGTTGAAATCGACATATGTGAAATTTTGACCCATTCTTTTATACAATATTTTATATCGGGTAAGTTAAAAATGAAAAATCTGTAAGTTGTATTTTCTTAACCTCGATTTATTTTAACAGTAATTACATCAAAGAAGCGAAACAGTTTATGTTTAGTTGAAACTTAAGTATATACTTTTAAATTTAAATAATGAAATGAGTGCTATTTTTATGTTTGTGTTTTCAGTTTGTAATTGTATTCCTTGAAATAATATCTATTAATCTTTAGAAGTAGGTTCAGGAAAATACTTCAGTCCGTTTATATCTGTAAAGATTTAAATTCTACGGACTGCACGTGTTCCTGTATTTTAATTACTTTCTGTTCATACATATATCACAATTATATTCGGCGTATCGAAAAGTTGTGGCAGATTGTAGGTAGAATACATTTTTTAAACGGCTTTACATGCATTTGAATTTTTAAATTAAATTATACGTGATTTTCAATTAAAAGTTGTTTTTGATTATACTTTGAAATAGTGTTTATAAGTCTACTCCATCATCTTTCCACCTATGATGTCTAATAATAGTCAATCGAGGAATCTTATTTTTCCTCCTTTTAAAATTTAAACGAAATTTTAGTTTTTAATTTTTAAATACTAAATCTGATATTGCCAATGCATATTTTTTAATACTGCATTAATAAATTATTGTGAGTTAATTTATGGCCACAAAAGCTGAACTTAAAAATTCGAATGTAGGCGGTTTATTACAAAATTCTTTATTATTCAGAGTAATTAAAATATAAAGAGGTCAGTCCGCACATAAAGAAATAACTTGTTTTATTATTGTTATAACAGGATTTTAATGTTAATTGACCTACACGGTTGAAGCTCCACCCATATTTTAACTATTATATTATTTTATATAATTAAATTTTTAATGTCTCCAAGTTCCTTAATCTACTTTAATTAATTTTTTGTTAGAAAATGCACATCTAAATATGTACAGTGGCTCACAGTAAAAATCGTCCACCTCAATATATTTCTTTTTACACATTGTATTTTCAACATTTAGCTAATTTCACCATAAATATTTCATATTATGCTTGTAGGATCTCTATACTTTATAATGCATCTAAAATATTTAACATAAATGATGCAAAATTTTAAGAATAAGTGATAAGCAGTATAATGTTACGTTTAGGTGAATCACAGTCAAAATCGTCCACTTATAGAAAAAAGTATTTCCCCTAATATAACTGATAAAACAACCATTACAGTTTGGTTTTAGATTCAAAAGAAGTGTGTTTGTAAGCGCTAATAATTGCTATTGCGAAATATTTTGAAATGGAAGACAAAAAAATGCAAACTAATTATGGAGTGCGGAAATTGGTTATAGCACATTATCAGAAGGGAAAATCGCAAAGGGAAATTGCTTGTATAATACAAAGAAGTCGAACTACGGTGCACTATATTATCAAGAGATATGTTAGGAAACACCGTATTTCAAATAAGAAACGCGAGAGTAAAAAAAATTCCAAATGATCACGACGAAAGGTGGATTCTGCGTCAAGTGCACAACGATCCGAAGATATCTGCGCCACAACTTGTGAAAGATATAGAAGAACATCTTAATAAGAAAGTACATGCCGAAATCATAAGGAGAGTGTTAAGAAGATAGAACTATCACGGGCGGATTGCAAGAAAGAAACAATTCGTAAATGCGAGGAATAGAAGAATAAGAATAGAGTTTACTCGTGACCATTTGCACAAGGATTTTTCATTTTGGAACAATGTGCTATTCACAGACGAAACAAAAATTAATAGTTTTGGTTCGGATGGTAAGCAATATGTATGACGAACACCAAATAAACATTTAGAACCTAAAAACTTAACTGCAACAGTAAAGCATTTAGATTCAGTATTGATTTGAAGGTGCATGTCGGCGACAGGAGTAGGTTCTATACCTTTTATTGACGGAATAATGGACAAATGGACCCATTTGAATATTTTAAAACAACATGTGAAACAAATTGCCAGAAAATTAGATATTAGGGATATGTTATCTTCTACCAAGATAATGATCCAAAGCATAAGGCTGCTATAGTAAGGGAATGGCTACTGTATAACTGCCCTAAAGTTTTAGATATGCCACCCCAACCTCCACATCTCAATTTGATTGAGAATGTTTGGCGGTAACTAAAATGTAACGTCAAGAAATCCCAAATTAAAAATATCAGACCTGAAAACTGCAGTGCTGGAAGAATGGCACCGGATATCGCCAGCATACACAAAAAACTAATGCAGTCTATGAGCTGACGATTGCAAGATTTTGAAAAAGGTAAAGGATGGCCTACCAAATGCTAAAGGTTAGTTCCACTTAAATTATTTTCGGGTATGATGTAACAGTGGAGCATTTTTAGGATGTGGACGATTTTGACCGTGACCTTACATCTGCTAGAATACTGTGTTGTTCCACTTTCCCTCTGTATATTGTGATTTAGTCAAGTATCATAATTATGTGTTACAGCAGAAACATTTATAGTTTGTTTATATCATTGTTAAAAGTATGTATTTTAAGATTGTATATTCATTTTTCATTAAAAAACCCCTTTGAAGCAAGATGGACGATTTTAACTGTGAGCCACTGTATGTATATATTATTCGTACAAATAAATGTTAAATACTGCAGTTTTTTTACCCATTAATTAAGTCGAAACCACATTTAGTGTATACAACAAACTGGCTTGAGTTAGACAACACACTACTTTCTCTTATCTATATTAAGTTTATTTTTAAATTATCCACATTTGTTAACAAACTAATTTTTTCATATGTAAAATAGAATTTTATACATAAATAAAATTTTAAGATAATTCGGAGATTCAAATGAAAGAGTGTATAGATCAGTAATCTTTATAAATTATAAAATTAATTTTTAAAAATAATTCTAATGTATATACATATATATGTATCTTTCGGGAATGTTAATATCAACTGCCACCCATACAAGTTCTAACTTTCCAGCTCCTGCTTAACACTGAGACATTTTCGGTTAATCAATTTACACAATATTTGCAAAGGAACCGTTTAGTCCACATGCAAGGACACTAAATGCGTAACAAATGTACAAATTTTCGACAAAATCGTGAAAACCCTAAATATCACGATGAACTGGCGAAGTGCAACATTAGGTTTATCTTCTCCACGTACGACATTATTGCTAATTTGGGTACCCAGAAGTTGGGTTATCCAACTTAACAATAATGTTTAAAGTAGGGAAGATAAATCGAATTATTAAATTTCATTTTTCTCAACTTTTAGATCTTGAGTTAATTTATTTACATAAGTTTGTCTTAAAAACAAGATTTTAGAACTAAGGACACTCGAAAACGTGTATTTTCACGAAAAACTCGACATTGAAAATTTTAATCGAAAACAATACAAGGGCTGTTGATTTAATTTCGGGATAGAAGAAAACGAACATACTTAAAATCAAAAAAATTAGTTTATTGCTTTCCAAAATATTCCCCTTTACACTCGACACATTTTTTTCATGCGACTGAAACAATTGGCATAACGTTCTTTCCACTCAGAAATCAGCACGCCCAAACTTCCATTCTTGAACGTTTCAACTCCGTCGTGTGGCGTAGAAAATCGCTGGCCACACACGACATGTGAGTTTTAGAAACATAAGAAAATTGTTAGAACTTGCATTATCGTGATGCACAACGATTCGTCGTTTCGTATTCTTTTTTCGCATTTCATACAAAACATGTGGTAAACAGATTGATGTATACCACTCAGCATTTACAGTTTTACGGTCTTCTAAACGTGTAGTAGCCACATAACCAGTTTTTGAGAAAAAAAAGTGATAATTTGGTTGAAAATACTGCGAGCACGAACAACTTTAGTTGGCTTGACTTAATTTTGTTTCGTTTCGGGTTCCACCTTTTATCACTACGGACAATGTCTTATACCAAATTTGATGTACCTGAGTTGAACCATTTAAGCGTTTCTCGCCATTTGACGCGAGTTTATTTTTAAGCCATAGTCACATTATGCGAAATCCATCGTGAACATAATTTTTTTACACCCATATAAAATCTTATTTATTTCTTTCATGTCGATGTCTTAAGAATGACTGAATTTTTCTATAAGTCACACGACGATCTGCATATATCATTTCTGGTACGGCGTCAACCTTTTCTGCTGTTTTTGATGACAATGGTTGACCTTCACGAACTTTCTTGATACACTTCTTTTCACTTGTTTCAATTGACAATAAGGGAAATCATTGCTCGAAAATGTTCACGATTTAAATCCATGTTTTTTCCCGTTTTGTTTAAAATTATTCTGCAATAGAACGGCGGTGTATACACCCTTATTGTCACAGTTGTTTGGCAGTAGCGATATCAGTTGTCCTGCGAACTGCAGTATTATCACAGCCTAAAATTTAAGCAGCATCCCTCGTAGTTTCAACATAGGAGAAAGTGAAAAATTTAAGAAAGTCTATTAATAAGAAAATTTAAGTAATAATAGAAATAAACTAAGGAACAAAAGAAGAACACAAATTACAATAAATATTTTTATTTGATTAATTACTAATTAGTTACTAGTTTCCAGCGTAAATGGTTTCAACGACAGTGACAAATTCGTCTAGCGATGATGCGCTATTATGCATCTATAAGCGGCAATATCGTTTTGGCTGTGACTATACATTGAATAAATGAATTCTTTCCACAATTTTCCCCATATTTTTGTTTAATTGGTTATTGCACATTTTGAATATTCACTATTTTCTTCAGAAAACTTTCTATCCCACGTTAAAAACGTCCCCTGAAAAACCTCTGTGCAAGAAGTTTCGATTTTTCACATAAGGATGCAACCTTATTTTGTACAGGTTGCTGTGGCTGCGTTTAGGTTCTAAAATTTAGGTTCTTAGCAATCGAGAAGTCAGTATAATAATTGACCTAATCTTTTTAAATTAAAGAGTTTGGTGCATAATGCACTAAACACTAATTCGAATTGAAGATTAAGCCAAGTTAGACGTGTAATTTAAAAAAGTTAAAGATTTTCTTTACTTGAGGACCAAAAATACAATCGCAATTAACAACTTTGATTTATTTTTAACAAATAACGTGTGGTCATAAATTTCCGTGAGAGAATGACTTTCTATTGTTTTATAGAAACTTTTTGTGATAACATAACTTTCCATCTGACAGTCGGTGTGATTTATTTCGTTTGTTTGCTTGTTTTGTGACTAAGACTTCGGAATGCGGAAACTTCCTTTGCCCTCTTGGACTAGAACTGTCATTTCGCCATACCTGCTAGAATTATGCCCAATCTGGAGGAGTTCCATCGCCAGTAGGGATTTTTAACTTGCCAAGCATCACTTTGACACTGGACATACGATTTGACTTCCTTATTCGAGATGAAGGAATGTTTTTCAAATTTTTCTCTGCTGAACATTTTACCGACCTCGATTAGATTTGAACCCGCATCCCTTGGATTTAGAGGCAAACGTGCTAACCACTGCACTGGGGCCGGCTGTGCTTGATTTCACTTTATTTTAAATGCAGCTTCATTTTCGCCAACGAAGGAATACAGCGTTAGTTTAAAAGCTTCAATTTGTGTTTTTCTAAGTTTTAAGCGTTTTTGGGATATCTTCCCTTGAGTTGCAAGGTTAAAATTTCAGTTAACGGAATAAATTTTCTGTAATCTTTATCGAAAGAAATCGCTTAATATTTGAAATGTAAGGTAAGTTAACATAATGTATGCTAAAAAGTGTATACGTAATTTAGTAGACGTTTTCTATTATCACCTTTTGTAGTTGAATTGAATTACGTTAGCAATGTATAGAATGATGTTTGCACAAAAGATGGCGTTAATCAAATGAATGCTGGCGCAATATGCAACAGGTAAAAAAATGACCAAGTGTAGATTCATTTTACCTACAATTCGTGGACTTTTTGGGAGTAGTCGATTCTACTTCCAGCAAGATGGTGCTCCACCGTCGAGATGAAAATTTGTCAAGGCAATGGATAAAATGAGGAAATGATGTGGAGGCCCTTAAAGAATACGGTGTACTGTAAGAGATCGGTTGCACTAGTGGGACTCTTGCGGCATAAGCAAACACTTTGGCCAACGTTCCTCAAGCAGTAGTTTGACGTAATCAGAAGTGTTTGGACGTTGATGGTGACAACTTTGAGTACTTGTTGTAATTGAAGAAGTCAACTATGATGTTATCGGTATATGAAGTATTACAATTTTATTAGTTTTTGCTTTCTTAAAATGTTTGTACATTGTTTGGAACTTCGACACAAGTTGCAAATGCATACAGATTGTAAGTTATTTTAAACCTCCGAGCATGACATGACTAATCAACAACATTCGTTTGAACATGACGGGCGTGTTACATTAGCATATGCGAGTAGAGAAGTATACATTTATGAATTTTTTGTCGGTCAAAGGGCTAGTCATAGAGGAAATACATAAAGAAGCGCTTGCGATGTACGGAAAAAATTGTATAATTGGCTGTAGCAATTCAGGATAGGACGAACGAACATCATAGACAAGGAGTGTCAGTTGTCTCTTGTCTTGTAGAAATAACAAGCAAGGACAGTCTATGAAAATGATGAACGATACCAACCGACATGTGACTATATACAACGTAAATAGCAGACTTGGTTGATTGCGTGCAACTGTGTAAAATATGTATGAATGGCTATGGGTTCTACGTCCGTTGTTTGTCGAGCATGGAATCTAATGCGATATCTTGTAGAGGGGAAGGATTTGATAATAAAGTGATTTTGTCAGCATTTGTGAGAGATTCATAGAACGTTATACTTATGGTGAGACGATCAAGCCACCTCGTGCAGTGTCACATTCCAGAAACTACAACATTTCTTCTCTGCGTTTACTCCTACGCGGCCTGATGAGAAGTTGTTGAAAACCTTTTAACTTATAGCTACAATTTAGCCGCTAATAATCAACATTTCGAACTTTAGAAAGTAGGAAGGTGAAGTATCTTTTAATTTTTATTGTTAAAAAGTTTAGGACCTAAGCATATTCCAAAATAGTCGTATTTCTTTTTAACTAATTCCATTTGGCTTACCTAGTCGGCTGCTATATTGGTGTAAATTTTCCCATTTTTCCATGCGATTAAGTTGTTTATTTACTTTAGGCAATAATGTAAACGGGCGAGCTGTACTTTATTTTTATTTTTTATGCAGTACATCCCACTTGACCATCCAATTATGATGAAGACATTGAGGTAATGCAGTCTCTAATTCATTAGTAATAGCAGGTATTTTTCCAATTTAATCTGACCAATCTTTTCATAGTTTCAAAACTTAAAATATTAGAACAGTTAGCATTTACAACATAGAATCGAATTCTTGTTTAACGATACCACAATGGATATTTTTTTTCATATTGCGTGAATTATCATCAACTGTTTATACACATATTTTTGATACTAGATTATTAGTTTAAAATTTTTTTCTTGCCCTGACCTCGCCAAACTATTTTTTTTAAATTCAGTGCGTGGGTTAAATTGTTTAAGAAATAGTATTGGCAGATAATGCGAGTTAGGTGATGAAAATTTGCTATAAAGTGTTTTGAAAAATATGAAGGCGTATACTGAAATGTGGGTGGACAACATTTTCAACATCTTTGATAATAAATGTAACTTCAGCTCGTAGTTAGCTTTATTTCAATTAAAATTGACTTTTGAGTTATAATGACACCAGCTGACAGTTGTGTCATGGTTTATAATTCATAACTGTATGAAACTGAAAGACTTTTATTCCATGTAATTTTTACATTGTTTAAAATTAAAGGAAAACTAAGTTAAGAATGAAAACTAAAATACATATTAAGATTGTATGTCGCAAAAATTATTAAATTCCATAAGTTATTTTCATAATTCATTATTATTTTGTTAGTTAACAACATATCGTCTAATCCAGAATTACCAGAACTTTGAAATTAGGAAAGTTTGTTACCTATCGACTCGGTAATTTGAATTTATTGTATAACATTAATTTATAGGCCCTAGGTTATTACGTTAGCAGCCGTTAGATACATTTATACCTAATATCAAAATATAGTTGTAAGACATCTAATTAATTACAATAATAATGTGGAATTACTTTAAGGAAATAGTAGCGACCCTATCTGAGAGTCAAGAGTTCACGCAACATCTTTCTATTTTTAAAGTTCCTCGCACTGAAAATATTTTCTTAAGTTCACTAGGCTGCTAAATCATTTAAGTACAATTAGTTATAACTTATTAAGTATGCTTAAAATTAAAAGTATGAAAATACCATTTTGTATCCATTAGAATGTAAAATAACCGCCGAAGAGACCGTGAAATTTCAACTATGTAGATAATTTTAAATGGAGTTTTTAATTTAATTTGATGAAAATTAATCTTAGTATGTTATAAATTTTCAAAAGGATATAAATATACGTATTATTTCGTCAAGCGTAGACAAATATAATAACCGATATATTAAGTTAGGGCAGGCTGGCCGGTCCGCCCCAGGCGACTTCGATCACACAGGTGAATAGTACTTGGGCTCCACCGAGTTACCGTAATATATTTTGTTGTAGGAATTAATTGTCGACGAACATTCATCTTGCAAGCGTACGTTGATGTCAAAACAAGTTAGACTCAGTCTAGCAATTACATCATAAATTGAAGTCGTTTTTATTATTTTCATTCTGATGGTAATTTGTGAGGGTATTTATTATACTAAAACAAAAATAATATAATTGAGATTATTACTTTTCTGATTTATTGTTCATCCTTATCCATATGTACACTGTGAAATACAAAAACTCTAATTGTATAGGTTTCATAATCACTCACATTTTTTGTACCTTAATATAGGTTTATAATTTGCGTATCTTGATTATACCAGCATTTTCGTCTGTATTTATGAATTATTTCTTAATCAAAGCAAGGCAAACGTAAATATTTATAATCTTTTACCAGTTCTAACTGACATTTCATATTTTTTCACATTTCATTCGTTTACACAAGATTTTTATTCATATCGTTCGTGCATATTGGGTGAGTATAAAGTATAAAATTCATATTTTATTCATGGGATATTAGAAAATCCTAAGACACCTCGATTTGTATTATAAAAATCTGGTGTGACACAACACACGACTTTCTCTTACGTATATAAATATGCAAATAGTGTCCACTAGTGATTAAATTATTGTTTACGTTTATTTTGGAAATGATAATTGGAACGGTCACCCATCCAAGTTACTGGAAACGCGAAAGGTTGCTTAACTGCGGAAATTTTCTCTGATAACTTACTTCAACGCCTTTTTTCAGAAGAACCGTAAATTCACGTAAAAGGGCATTAAAGACGTAATAACCGTAGCAAGTTTTAAAAAAAATATTGTAGCTGTTTTCGAAAAAATCGCAAAAGACTTAAAACTCGCATGAATAAAATGCCACTTCGGTCATTCGATTTTAACTAAATTTCTCACCTCTCATGTACGGCAGATATAAAACCTGAATGTAGAAGTTCATTTTTATATGATGTTTAGTTTTAGAGATATGTTGTTCACAATCAACACTTTAAGTACTTCCAGTTACATGATTTTCAAAAATGTATCAGAGAAACTGCTTAGTTCATATAAAACGAAATTAAGTAGCTAAGACAAGTACTAAGTTTTAAAAAAATAGTTATAGCCGATTTCATGAAAATCGCAAAAACGAACATTCTGAAAATATCTAAAAATTCCGGTTATTTGATTTTAATCAAATTCTTGATTTGGCATACAAAGGTAGTTATCGACCCAAATATAAACTTTTATTTAGCTTGGACTTTTAGTTTCATAGTTATTTTATTTAGAGTTAACAGTGAAGGTATTTCCGGTTACTCGATTTACGGAAAAGTTTCTGAGAAAGAGCCTAAACTGTATGAAAGGTCATTAAATTTCTAAGAAATGCAATAAGTTTTAAAAAAATCGTTGCAGCCAATTTCGAGAAAATGGCGAAAAACAAAAAATTCGGAAAATATCTAAAAATAACAGAAATAAAGTTGTACTTCCGGTTATTCGATTTGAACCAAATTCTTGATTTAGCAAGATAGTCACAACCGCAAATATAAATTTTCATTCATCTAGGACTTTTAGTTTCATAGTTAAGGGAACATTTTCTGAGAAACCGTCTTAATTATATGAAAGGACATTAAATGTCTAAGAAATACAAAATCACAAAGATGATCATAAAAACTGTCTGTCGCTGAACATCTAATTTCATGCAAAGGTAGTTAGGACCACAAATATAAATTTTCATTCATCTAGTACTTTTAATTTCATAGTTATTTTATTCATGATTAATGGTAAAAGTACTTCCGGTTACTCATTTTACGAAAAATTTTCTGAGAAACTGTCTTAATTAAATGAAAGGAAATTAAATATCCAAGAAATATAATAAATTTAAAAAACATCTTTAGAGCCGATTTCGAGAAAATCACTAAAAACCAAAAAATAACAAGAATAGAGTGGCACTTCCGGTTATCCGATTTTAGTGAAATTGTTGCAGTCACATTCCCTGTGGATACAAACCTAAATATAAAATTTTGTTTAGATACGACTTTTCGTTATTGAGATATCTAGTTCACAGACACACACACGCGCGCTCGCACCCGCACGGCATACGCACACACATGTGCACACGCACTTCCACTCACATACGCACACGCACATGCACGCGCACACACGACACCACACACACACGACCAATTTCCAAAAACAAGATTTTCGTACTCAAGGGGACCCGAAAGCGCATATTTCCGCTAAAATCTCGACATCGAAAATTTTGGACGAAAACAATTTTATCTTTTACCTGTATTTCATATAAGTAACAGAAAGTAAAAATACATCGTAATGTTAAATTCATCTCATGGAATTCATTCGTTTCCAACAAATGACATCTTGATCTATGACTTTTTCTTAATTTGAATAGACCCTGCTATTGCCTAAACGATGGAGTAAAACTTTTCACACCTTACCGAAAAATTTTATAGAAAACTGACCAACTCTTTCTACCTTTATTAGATGCAAAATCACTATCATAGCGCATAAAGATTTTTTGAAAACAATTTTAAAGAATTATTATCACTTAGCCGTATGACATCGGTTGTTGATGTTCCCAATTAAATTAAAATAATTAAAGCAACAAACAACATTATTACGAAAACTTTGCCGCATCGAGAAACTAACTTTTTTTATTTCTTTCAAAAATTTTCTAATGAAATGTCATCGACAAACTCCCATATGCTTTTCAACTTTATCGACTGATGTACGGATATTCAGAAATATATCCTATCGATGACCGTATCTTCCCAACAGTCATCTATAAGAAATGTTTATGCAAAATCAGAAAAAAAAAAAGGCTTTGCATTTTACAAGTCCTCTCAGCTCAGGGTATCTTGGAAAACGTTTAAAAGCCTGTATTTTACAAATGTGCAAGTAATATCTGCTATGGGCCGATTGCTTTTAAAACAAAATATTTTTCTAAGCCTTTAGGATAATTTATACTGTAACAAAACACGCAAGTTATTTAATTATTTATTTTAATTCCCTAATTTATTTATTTCAAAGCACAATTTATCTGTTAATCCCTTTACACATCAATATTAATTTTAGAATTATCTAACTAAACAGTGATTCATATAACATACAACGAAAAAGCCAGGAAAGAATGATTCATAAACTGGTAATTCCATATAGGACCTGAAATATTCTGGGTGACTCATAACAAACGTCATTGCTAATTTTATTAGCAATCTCGGGCTGTACAGTTGATATGCTTCTATTTCGATTGTCGGATTCTAGGATTCATAACGAAATATGCACTGCGAGCCATTCTTGCAACTCAATTCCTTCTAATAGTAGCAGTCAACTGTTGCCTTCTTTGGTAAAACCTCTCTTAGATTCCAACTACATAGCAGGATCTGAATGCATATCCTTCGAAACGCTACTTCTATCATGTTGGGCACCGCTCGTCGGTTAAGTTGGTCTAACCCACGTCCAATCTATGACATGTTACCATTCGTACAGAATAGCCTCTTTAGGTCCTATAACATCTTTCGCCACTTTTATGTGACCATACTTTCGCAATAAAAGTAGTAGATGCTTCGCATACCATGTTGACGACGCCGTAGACGATATGCCTTTTCAATTTCTAGGCCTTGTTGTAGTATCTCGTCTATACGCTTCCTCAATACAATGATCCAAAGTGCAATCATCGAATACGCCAAAGAGATATATGTACTGTTCGGTGGTAACGCTGAATTGGTTGCGCAATCCAAATCTGTAAATGACAACTATTTACTATTAACTTTAATATTCTCTACCTTGGCATGGTACATCCTTTGTCCTAGCCGTAATTGTTCTTGATTCCCATTGCTATCAGCGGATGGAGCTAACCAATTTAGATTTTTCATTGGGTAGTTTCTTAATTCGGTATATTATATCGTTGATTCTTGTTAGAACGGACCTTCCCAGAATCGTTGTAGTCTTGATGACAGTTCGTTACAGCTAGTGTAACCGCACCATCTCATTGTCTTGAAATTCTCCAGATTTAGAATTTACAACATACTGAACTTTCAGCTTCTGCCGGAGTCTTTCAACTTAGTCACTTCCAGCACTGTCCTCTTGTCCGGGCCTACAACCGAATTTCAGACACCAAGGTAGCCTTATCACTGGCCCAAACAACACTATGCTGGGTCCCTCCTGCTCTCTTATTTACAGCCGACAGTCTCCTTGATGGTCTAAAACCACATTCAACAAATAGTTGCCCACAGTTCATTCCAATTCAATCAGACTATGGATGGAGAGCAGTAATTTTGGTTTTCCGTATTTTTAACAATTGATAAAGACGTTGGAATTGTACCGACTAGAAATTATGTCCTTGGTTGTAATACAGTTCTAATGAAATTCCAAAATGCCTCGACTACTGTAACTGCCTCCTGATTGGATAGAGCGCATGCTTCGTTCAATTTACTAAAATAATACATCACCATCAAGATGCATTTATTTTCTGTATGATTTTCGTAAATGCGCCTACTATATCATTGGCCACTCTTTCAAAAGGGCTACCCACGGTATGCTGTCTCATTGGCGCTCTCTGTTTTTCAAGTGGACCATTCCTCAAAACGCATGCTTCACACTTTCAGCACCATCACTTATTGTCTTCCTTTCAGTTTACTCGTGAGCTTTTCCTCTATCTTCTACACCCAATATGTCCTTTTGATGGAACAACAGGCTGTAAAACCTCTACCATAGTATTCTTTGAAATAATCAACCGAATTTGTTTGTCAGTTCTATCTTCATTCTCCTGGCCTATTGCTAGTGGACCGTCCTTCCTGGATCTACAAGGATTCCCATTGATCCCGGTTCGCTTTACCTTAAGTGGGCCACCTCCTCCCACACAACTTCGATTATTATTCTTCCATTTCAGAAATAACTTCCGATTTGGGTCATTTTCTTGATTTCGTTTCATCTTTTCAGGTTGCCAATAGTCGTTTTAAAAATGGCGGGTGTAACGAAATGTTCGTCAAATTTAGGTTCTAACCGAGAACAGTGATTGTAATATTCTCAGCAAAATCGTCTTGATAAAGCATCAACAATTCGATAATTCCTCCATACATTATGTTCGGCTTCATATACCCTGCTAGTTATCTCTCGATGATTGTTTTAAACTTGCCTCCGTCTTCTATACTTCAAATTTCGTGGTTCTGAGTTAGATAATCTTTCCACTTTCTTATTCTCAAAATTGTCTCATCCAGGCTCGCGAGCCCTGCTGAACTACTCCCACAGCCCTTATATGAGCGTGGTTGACAATGGACAATTATTTCGCTACTTAGAATTTTATTGCATGATCCAATGCACTACCGAAATTCTTCGAGTTGCTAATCTTAATACGTCCCAAAGACCACTCACAAATATTGGTGCACCAAGTTTTTCGATAAAACCGTTTGGGGCGGTTGGATACGCTAATCTGACTAACCGTGAAATTTTGGATTCAAATTCCCGAAGGTTTTCTCCAATATTTTGACTTGTATTTCTTAAATTGCTACAGTATACCTGCTGCAGTTGTTTGTTTCAACAACGCATTTCCGATCTTGAAACCAAGTAGCCAAAATTGTTTTGTAAATCGTCCGGTATAGAGCATTTTCACGCAGACCATTATCAAAATTATCGCCTCTTCTGCCATGGTCCGTTTGTTGAATTTGCGGTTGCGACAAATTGTCATAATAGTTGGTTCAAGGATTTTTTGCATCAAAGTGGGTGCTTTGATATATTTTCTTATGAAATTACTGGCAGAACCATCTTTTGGTTTTAATAGGAGGATATTTAATATAAATAAAATAATGAAATAACTTTTTCGCTCGCATTACATTAGATCATGGCTAAATGTATAATGTCGTGAGTATAGTACAGTTACTTCCAAAACAAATAAACAACTAATTTATTGTCATTTTATACTACTTAAATTATTGTTAAATAAAGTTAAGTATTTAGAGTTTGGTAGCAATTATGCAATTGTAGAAAAAATGTTGTGCGTAGTTCGAACATAAAGTGACACTGTAACTCACTTCACTTCACTCCGCATCGCGCATCATTTTGCTGTCTTGATCGACAATGTGGCATTTTGCATTGTTAATACACAAATAGCTATTGATTTGATTTAACGGATATCATTTTTTTCATTTATTTTGTTTTGATGTGATATCCTCCTGTAATTTATTTTGATTTCTGCGATCTCTTGCAATTTATTTTGGCTTGATTTAATTTCTTCTTTTAATCATTTTCTATCGATTTGTGTTCGCGTGATCATAATCAACTTATTTTTTAAATATCATACAAATTTTCCAGAATGTGTACCATTTTAATTGTGTTTTGGACCCTTTTTCATCAAGAACTTTTTAATTACGGCCCTTTGTTCTGAAAATTTCAAAGCAATTTATGGCGTAATACTTCTTAGATGTTTATTAAGAAACTTCATACAATCTAGCCGTGGTTAAAACGTAATTACGCAACAAAATAAATAACAATTTGGTTACAAAACTCTTTTTGTAAAAATAAATTAAAGTTTACAACGTACGTATTTATTACATCTTTACTGTTAGACCAACCAAAGCGCTTAACAAATATTCAATTTTTGCACTCTTATATTTCCAGTTTAGTCATGAGTTGATTTAAAATCGTAATAATACAGGACCGTAGTTAACATTTTCTTGATGAAAACTTGTTAAAACATATTTAAAGGATTATGTGTGATACGCAATTAAATTTTTAATGAAGAAAACTTACCCTACTTGGGATGCTAGAAGTTTTATGAAAACTATTGCTGAGATCTTTGTTTTCAAGACAAATACTAATTATTAGTTTACTTGAATATAAATATGTAGTACCAAATACTGTTTTGCCTAAATTGAAAGCTTTCCCAAGAAAAATTTAGTTAATGATTTGGTAATAATATTATTTGCTATTCCACAAAGTTAGCTATCTTCCATTTTTAAAATTTTTAATAATCTGAAATGCTTTTTCATAACTATATGCTAGTTCTAAGAATAACAGTGCCGTGGAAACTAGTTGGTAACCATTTTGAAATTTTAAAAATATGTATTCGAATATCTTAGCTTACTACGGAGTAAGCTAACGTCATGAGGTAACAATATTATGTTCAAAGATAATAGGGAAATAAATAATAAATGGTACAATAAATGTACAATGAATGTAAATAAATAGAATCATCATACTTTATTTTTTTGGGCATCTTCCTACATATATGTTCATATTTACTTTAATATTCTGTTAATGTTAGTACTAAGTCTACTAACTTATTGTTAATTCTATTTCGACTGATAAAAAATGAACTTGAAGGTTATATAGGAAGTCGTAAATCTAAATTAAAGTACTTATCTAAATTCTATCAATTACAATAATGTACTATTTATTAAGAGCTTAAAATATATTAAACCGATTCGCTATGCAGTTAATGGTTAAAATTTAGTTACAGCATACTATCAAAAATTATTGGAATTGCGGCTTGAAAATGGAACGTATCGATTGATACGGAAATTAATAGCGAATTTTTTAAATTTCGAATAAAAATGCGATAACCGGATGAATACTATAATTTCAGTCGGTATAAATGAATTTAGGAACTATTTTAATAGTTCACGAACGACATTAATATTTAAATAACTCGCAGTTAAGAACAAATATTAAAATGATTTAATATTCGCATTTAAAAAGTACAAATACCGAATAGGTAATGACCGCCTTTGACGTACGATAGTAACCTTAAGAATTTAAATACAGAGATTACAAAGGCATATATTTATTCTATACATAATGTACTTTTAGAATTACGATTAGTTTTCAAATAATGTAGATAAGTGCACTCCCTTTCCTTGGGTACATTATTCGAACCGTCCTGGTTTCGTTAGTTACATTGTTTTCAAACTCTTGCCATATGAGACGCCTTGTAATGAATACCTTGGACTTCAGATAACTTTATAAAAAAGTCACAACTATCACAATTAATGTAGCAATATTATGCAAATTAGTGCCGTATGGCTTGTTGCTCCATCTTGTTGGAATCATATCTCGTTACTAGTTATGTACTCTCCTCAGTGGCGCAATTTAGTAGGTAATAAATTTTGAATAATTCTTAAATGGCGGCGTTGCGAAATTACAATGACTTTTTAGCCTTCTTCCACAAAAAAAGTAAAGACCGCATCATACGGCAACTTTCTCAGTCGTTTGTGTATTTGGTGAGGGTGATCTGTTGAGCAATACCGCACATTTTGTTTATTCACCAATCCAGATAAAATAAATGTGCTTAATCAGACATAATTAGACTGTTGAAAATATCTGAATTATCATTCTGCAGATCGGGGTACTCCCTACAAAGCTGTGCGCATGCTTGTAAATCTTGTACAATATGAATTTTGTATGGATGAAATCCTAAGCTCAAGTGTAGCAGTGCTACTGCTTGATGTGCTGCTGAACACCGTGGACCTCGTAGTACCCTTTCAACATTTTCCCGCGTACGCTTCGTTGTATGTGTACCGTGTAAACGTTATTCACATTACCAATTTCGTTAAACCATTGATGCCCTTGCAGAAATATGTTTTGTGAAGGAATCTTATCATGCCTAGAAATATTATATTCACGCCGAAATTGCCAATGAATATCGATTATGGAATCGATTTGAATAAATCCCGTAACGCAAAAATACATTGCTTCACTGGCCCGAAATTTATGGCGACTAAACCTGCATTTAACATCGAACCTGTTCCGCAACATATTTTGCTCTTCTCTATATTGGTATCTTCATTACAGCGCTCACAAAACCGTCAAAATACATTGGGGGACCCCGCATAAATTACGTAAATGATATAACTAGTATTTTCATTTAGGTCTTCAGTATTCTATATCTTCTGACACAAAAAACAAACTATTCAAAATAATTAAGTATAACATAATATGTACATAACTTTTCGGAAAAATCTTGCGCGCAAAATTTTATACCTAATGAAATACAATCTAGTCGTTAACTGACATAACAAATGTAAAATAATTGTGCTTGACATGTCAAATTTACCAAAAAATGTTTAACAAAGTGTCAAATTTGAAATACGTACGTATACCTCTAACGGATGATCGTTTAAATTTTTAATTAGATTAGGCCATGACTTTTACATAATTGTGATTAATACTTTAAAAACAGTTATGAAAATGATGATTGTGCAAGTGACATTTATGTTACTGAAACCTAACATTAATCTAACTTGTAAACTAACAAACATCGAACTATTAGTTACGTATGTACGTTATTAAAGTGCTTAAAATGTTCACCATTTACATCAAGTTGCCTTTCAAAACGCTTTAAAATCATTTTGGACAATTCGAGGAGAATTAGTCACTTCCACACACTTTCCAGTTATTCGATTGGCAAGTTGTTCCAAATTGTTAACAGGTAGTTACAATAGAGTTTTTCACAAAAAAGTATAAAACACTGACATCCCAAGAACGCGGAGGATGTAATATTTGGGTATATCATATTTTCTAATCGGTGACCTAACCCTGCCAGTTATGGTCTGGTTAGCAGGTAACAATTTAAAATCGATAATGTGAGGGCCACTGCTTTAATTTCGGGATAGAAAAATACGAAGATAGTTAGAATTTAAAAAATCGTCCTGTTACCTTTCAAAATATTTCCCTTTATACTCTATAAATTTTGTATGCGACTAAACCAATTGCCATAACATTCTTTCCGCGCCCAAAATTCCATTCTTGAACGTGTTGAAAATCGTTGACTATGTACAGTATATTTGAGTTTTGGAAACGTACGATAATCACTAAGAGGGTGAGACATCAATTTCACTTTCTGACTGGCTAAATAGTTCACAGTTTGTTGTGCTGTGGGTAAGCTTGCATTGTCATCATATAAAATGATTCGTTGTTTTTTATTTTTTTTTAGCACTTCAGACAAAACATCTGGTAAACAGATGGTTGTATACCACTCAACATTTACAGTTTTTCAGTCTTCGAAAGATATAGTAGCCGCATGACCAGTTTTTAATGCAAAACAAGCGAACATTTCTTTGGAAACACTGCGGGCACGAACAACTTTTGTTGGTTTTGCTTCATTTTGAAACATCCAAACAGTCAACTGTTGTTTTGTTCCAGGTTTGTAGGCATACGTGTCTAACTTTCACCACCACTAACAATGTCGTATGCCAAATTTGATGTACCTGAGTTGAACTGTTTAAGTGTTTCTCGGTACCATTTGACATGAGTCAAATTATGAGGAATCCATCATGAACATAATTTTTTTACACCCAAGTGCTCATGTAAAATTTGATTTATTTGTTTCATGTCGATGCCTAAGGATGACTGAATTTCGCTATAAGCTACATGACTACCTACATTTATTATTTCTCGTACGCATTAATGTTTTCTGATGTTTTTGATAACGTTGGTCGATCTTCACAAACTTCATCAGTAAAGTTACTACAACCGAATTTAAATTCGTGATACTACCGAAACAGTTGTTCACCAAAATCAGTTTTTAGATCAGTGATGCACTCCTTTTCACTTTTGTACAATCGACAATAAAACCAAATCATTGCTCGAAAATGTTGATGATTTAAATCCATGTTTTATTTTATTCTGTAATAGAACGATTCTTTATGTATACGCAGTTGTTTGACAGCAGAGTTGCCAAACTTTGCGAATTTTGTATGTCAATTGTCTCGCGAACTGCTGTATTGCCATATTCCGAAATTTAAGCAGCAGCCACCGTACCTCTAAAATTTCACCCTACCAGCAAAGTCACTTTTCTTGGGTGCAAATTGTTTCTTGGCATTAGTTTCGGCGTCTCATTTTTATTTATCTACTGAATCCGCCTTTAAATTCATGAATTTTACCAAGCCCTTGTAACAATTTGTTCTAAAAACAGTTGTAGGTTTTAACAAAACAAACGAGAATAGTGACGCGCTGTTCTCCTTTTTCACTTCTCACTTTCCAAAAATGTTAACTGATTAAATATTGTTTTTTGTGGACATGTAATGTTAAAAAAAGGTTTTATTGTGTAGCGTGAATATTTTGATCAAAAGATGACTTAGAGCCTCTCGATAAAATGCGGTACATGCCCTCGATCAGGATCATTATTTAGATCATTTTTTAAACCACCTTTGGTATTTTTGTATGTCTGCAGTATCTTTACCAAGTGTAGCGTCGATATTTGTCACCGCATCATCGCTTGCGTTTCTGCAAAATTGCAGCTCGTCTATCTTAATCTGTTTCAGATGGTCTTCATCCGCCATTTCTGTGTTTAATATGTTTAGTATGTAAAAGCGTATTCATTAATGCCAAACTTTTGGTGAGTATGTTGATTTTTCTCAGATCATCTGTAATTTAGACAATGCAGAAAATGGTATTAATTATTACTGGACGTAATTTACAAATATATTTTAAAAAAATAAAGACCAGTTAGAATTTAACCAGAGACTTCATTCGCAATAATTTAATTCAAAATACAAACAATCTGATTAGTTTTAATGCAGGTCGCCATTTCGATCCAATATTAAGGCCAAATATTTTATATCGACCGACTTGACAATCTAACCATTTACTATTTATAGAAAATAGTTTAAGATGAATGTTAAATTAAGTGCGCCATGTATTTTGCATCAAATTAATCACTGCCGTTTATACTTTGTCTAGGCACGTATAGTCAAGAATGAGAAATGCATGCTTGAATCGCAACAACTATACAAAAGTATTAGAAGACGCATCCTTCGCATAACAGCTGTTTTTGAACAATGATTGTAATACAACAATGTATTTTAGTAATTCCGCATATTTTAAAGGGGAGCGTGTTAATAAGTGCTAAACTTTCAGTGCGGACGAATCTGTGTAAACTAATTTGAACCTTGGGGTGATCATGGACTTCTCATTCTTACTGTACATTTTTACACATATGGTTTCCAAGTATAATTGTATTTGGAACGCAACGTATATTTAAGTATATATTTAATCTCAAAAAATTTGTTTCGGCATATGAAAAAAATTCAATTTATCAGATATCAAATTATAGAGATTATTTATGCAAAATGTGTGATTGAAATTGTTTGACCAAGAAACTATTTTCAATTTTATTAGTATCAATATCTGAATCTGATTAGTCGCATTTAATTCTATGTAGTTTATAAGGTATTCATATCTTATTTGAAAACGCCACATTGGCACTTCTGTAGCAAAACTTTTATGCACTAGTAGGGCTGTAGAAGTTAGACTTTTTAACCTTTCGATCGGCTTTGGTACCTTAGCCGTTGGTATGGTTGCCTCAAAACCCAAGGACCGGTTTCACAACTAAAACAAAACTTTAAAACACGTCTTCTTCTCGAACAAGGAAATAAAATCGTAAACCCATTATCTGCAGGATGCTTGGTTGGATAAAA
This sequence comes from Phrixothrix hirtus, assembly GCA_024586415.1. NCBI lineage: Eukaryota > Metazoa > Arthropoda > Insecta > Coleoptera > Phengodidae > Phrixothrix > Phrixothrix hirtus. Next base: position 21,209 of record JAHWXV010142953.1, read on the forward strand.
TCCCTACTAGGACTGGATTATGCCCAGGTTTAGCTAAATTTTAGTAAACATACCAAAACGACCATAGCAATGAGGCCACTAGGGCAAGAGAGTTTTTGCATCCCAAAGCCTCGATCATATAGGCAAACAAACAAAACATATTAAGAAACATTGCAAGGTGTGAGTTTTAGTGGATAGAATCAGTTGTATATTAAAATTCTAAATATGTCCAAAACAGCCTTTAATAATAAGGAGGATGTCACTGTTGTATTAGTATTAGTTAATTCGTTAATGAAATCTAGATGAAGTACAATGAATTTTATACATTACAAGTTAGCATGACAGGTGCTTACATAAGTTTTTTTACTGTATTCTAAACACAGATCGCTGACAGTCGTAACGCTTCTCTTAAAATTATTTATGTAGGGGTTTTATGTTTTTACATCTACAATTTAACTTTTGGGTATTTATATCTACAGAGCTCCCTAATATGAAGCGGAAGAACAAATGTTCAGTCCGTTGTTTTCAAATTGTCGTGAGACGCATTAAAACACAAATACCTTCAGTGAAAACTCTTTTTCTTAAATTTCATTTAATTATTCGTCGATGATTTTGGTTAAATAAATAAAACCTATAGATCGTTTATACTTTAAAATCAGCATTGTTCTTATGGGAGATAGCATTGCTAAAGATGCACTTGAATTTTTTTTCACTACTATGTCGTTAATGCTTTTAGTTTAATATTAACTATGTTGTGAAATTTAATACTTGTAGATTTGTTGAAATATATCGGCAACGCTGTATTTCACTATTCTATACAAGTATTTTTATCTACTTTAATAAGAATGTGACTGAAGAAATACATAAAGAATATTAGAATAAATGTTATTAAGGAATTAATGCTAAAAAGTCAATAATTAGTTCTCTTGATTTAATAATAAGTGAAAAACTACAACATGCGACTAAATCATTCCGCTCATCAGCCACAATAAATAATCCAGCGTTCTTTTGCACCGTAAAGGTAGTTAAGTGACGAACAAATTGGTTTGACCTGCATATCAAATACGTTTACACCCTATGTACGAATAATAGGTTCTTTCAAAATTATCGTAGGTTTTAATGAATTGAAATCTTCTCGAATACTTATAATTTTTTTTCATGAATTGTAGAAAATAAAGATTAGTTTTTCGACAATTTTTTAAACAATGACTTATTTTCGGATAAGAAGGAATATGTGGAATTGTAATAGATTCTGTTATAAAAATATTCTGAGTTTCTATCTGTTTGGTCAACAGTTTTTATTTTTTGAATTTTGAATATTAAATTGTTCTAAATAAACACCGCCGTACTATTCGAAGATTCCACCACTTGCAGCTGCTAAATTTTTTCATCTCTAAAGTGAAATATCATTTATCGTTTTAAAAATAGTAGGTCGGTCTGAAGGTTTTTAAGGTCGTACCACTTAATACATAAGTATCACAATAGTCGTTGATTGTTATAATTTTGTAACACTCAATAGTTGCAACAAAATTTACGGGTCAGTCATAAGTTTTTCAATGAGTATATGTTGTAAAAGAAAATGTACAATCACAATTTCTATTTGCTGCATTTATTAGTAGTATAGCCAATTGTTTGCCAAGATATATCATTTTGGCGTTAGTCACTATTCAAGATATTATTTCTTTCTCTAAATAAATTATTTTTATTCATTGCTTGAGTGCTCATCTGCATTGGTGATCAAAAAGTTATAAATCGTTAAATAATTCTTTGCAGTGTTTAAAAATTACTAAGTAAGATTTTTAGGTCCTAAGCTATGAATTTTAATTAAAACCAATCATTCTAGGACATTCGGTATATGTAAAATGATTTTCTAAAATCAGTCTGTGTAGCCACGGCTTTACATTTTAAAATAATTAACAGATTAACAGACTTACTAATAAGCAAACTAGTAGCATACTAAATTTAATCGTTACTAAACAGTCATAGTTACATATTCAATTTAGTATGCTACTTTGTTTATTAATAAGGTCAATAATATTTAATCGTATTCTTTGTTAATTAAATTTAGAATTTCATATTTTGAAAATTTTGCAATAATTTTTAATACATGTTTTAAATTCCTTTAAGTATGATAAATGTCTACTTTTTAGTTTAAAAATATTTACACTTAAAAGGTTACGTTGTAATTCGTTTTGTTATGGAATATATTTAAATATATAAAGTTGTAATCTACAAAGAAACGCATTACGTCATAGTCGTGCATCGTATGAATAAAGATTTTCTTTGCTAGCCAAATCAGCGTTAGTTTGGTTTTTAATTTTTACCGGTTTACCGGTGACTGCGCTGTCGGTTACTATAAATTTAACCTAACTTCTGCAAGTTCTGGATATGCGTTTATGCAGCGTATATTTTATTAATTTTTTTAATATTTATACACTTAATAAAAATGCTTATACGCCTGTTGTAAGGGTTGTATAGTTATACAATGAATAGGATCTATATAAGAGGTGAATAATTTTCTTACTAATAATCCTTGTATAACCAGTGTATTAGTATACTCTTCTTATACATCAACGTCATTAATACGCCATCAGTCTCTGCCATTTTCTTAAAATAACATTATGTAATAAGCATTGTATGTTATTTTTATTCACATACTCATCAAATGTGTGTATTTTTAAAAAGTTACTTCAGTTTAAGAGTTATTTATTAGTAATGTTAATGTATCTATTAAATAATTACTACTACTACACTACAGTATAAGTATCTACTACATACAATTACAATAAAAATATGTATGCATATCTAATAACAAATTTTTACTATGTTCTAATTAAACTAAATCAGCAAAAAAATAATTAAATGAAACTGAAGGGAAACTATTTTTTTAAATAATTTAAGAAAGAATTCTCAATCAACTATTATACGGCAGCCTTTTTATGTTGTATACATACTTTATACTAGGTCTGTGGGTTGTATAACGAATCCTATTATAGTTATACACTGCTTATACATAGAATAACTTATAAGTGGTTTATTAGTAGTACCTTTTCATTTGGGGATGTACAAACCTTGTATTAAATTTATACAAAGTTTATTAGAAGGCAATTAAAATACAATAAATATCTTCAGAAATGTTATTAATAAGTTAAATATAACTTTTACCATAATACTCAACAATAGTTTTTTTAAGGTTTTCCTTAATTTAGTTTTGTTATATCCCGAGTTTTTCCAGCATTTTAGGAACGAAATCTTTGTGTCTGCATTTAATATTTGTGAATTTTTAAGAAACGTCGTTCTTGGTATGTTGATTACATTTGAACATCATCTTAAATTTGGAAAACTACTAAATAACTTGTATATTTCTTAAGTTAAGTAATATTTATTGACAATATTTGTATTTGTTACAATATGTGAAATGAGTTTTATTCCCATTAGAAATGGGCGACTTTCTGCGGAAGTTTGTTTAATTATTTTTATACATGCAAACATAAAGTTGTAATGATATACTACAAAACAATAAATTTAGTTAACACTAGCAAGTTGTTTATCTGTAATGAGTACTTGATATACAGATTAAATTTTATAAATCTTGTACAGAACGTTCTGTAATTTAATAAATAGTAAAATGGTTTATTTATATTTATTTATGCTATAAGCAATAGAATGCAGCATACTTTTGTTAGAATTAAAACTATCAAGATCCGATTACAATGTTCTGAACACGTTGGCTGTCACAATGAAATCAGTAGTCATTACCCCCACGCCAAAGCTTCGGCATTCTAATACTGTATATACTCCAAGATCATCTGCTACATGCTCTTATAATAAAGTTAGTTAAAAATAAATATCAATTTTATTGCCTCTCGTAAAGATGATAATAGAATTAGGTCGCCACCGTGTGCCTTTCCACGTTCAAATTAATTTAATAAATTTAATACCAGTTATTAGGACTGACTTTTTAGCGTTTTATGACATATAGACAGTAAGATTAGTTCTGAAAATACAGTTTTCAAACACATAAATTAACCGTAGAGAGCAATTTAATTTATAAATTGATCAAAAGGTTAGATTTGTGCATTATCTACAATTCTAGTCAATTAACAGTTAAAACATACATATAAATCAATTTTAAATATTTTATCTCTTTCTTTATCACATGGATGTGATAAACATATGTATATTAAGAATCATCTTCACAGTATGTATCAGATAATAGTATATTAAAAAAACAAATACCATAAGACACATATTTTTATCACAGCAGTTCAAGTTTTGAAAACGAGCCTCATAGAGGCGAATTTCTAAAGAAATAGTGTAATAAAACGTCTTATGAAATGAGTTTTTTGTATTATTTTATCTATGTGCTTAAAATTTAGATAAAACGCAGTTTGTTAACTTATGATTAATTTAGGGAATTTTATGGTAGTTGGTGGCATTGACATATTGACATTTGAATATGAAAGTTTTTTCAATTTTCTATTTACTTTTGACGTTTAATAAAATTAGTTGTTAATGTTACCAAATTTTTAAAATAACATATTCCTTGTTAAAAAAAAAGGCTGTTCATATAGGCCTTTTCGAAAACTCGTTCTGATTAACTGGATTCATGAAAATTGCTATAGATTCAATAGTTATTTGTAGTAACCCGGTTAATCTGGTCTAATTTCCGAAAAGGACATATGAAATTCAAATGAGTTTTGCAATCAGCTCATTTCGTTACGCAAATATTTAATAGTATATTGTATAACTATTGCTGGAAGTTGGATATTTCACACGAGTGTAAGTTTGAGCCACGAGCTGTTAGGCGAGTGGGTTAAACACACTAGTGTGAAATATCGATTCGGTACGTGTTATACGCTATACTTTTCGGATGACCACATATATTTGAAAGAGATTTTGTGACAATTTTTAAAATGACTTAATAACTTATGTCAACTAAACTTGAATAAGCATCGTCGACTTTGCTAAATTACTATAGCAACTTACTACGTAAGCGTGTGAAATATATTTCACACGACCACGTGATGACCATTTCACAACAGTTTCGTTGCTGTGCGAAATGTGT
>JAHWXV010142967.1:0-10361 GCA_024586415.1 Phrixothrix hirtus
GTGTGTGTGTGTGTGTGTGTGTGTGTGTGTGTGTGTGTGTGTGTGTGTGTGTGTGTGTGTGTGTGTGTGTGTGGGTGTGTGTGTGTGTGTGTGTGTGTGAACAAAATATCTCGAAAATTAAAAGTCGTAAATAAACAAAATTTTATATTTGAGTTTAAATTTACAATATTTCTTAGAAATTTAATGTCCTTTCAAATAATTAAAACAATTTCTCAAAAAAATGACCGTAAAACGAGTAACGGGAAGTAGCCTTATCATTAACAGTGACTAAAATAACTATGAAACTGATAGTCATAAGTAAATGAAAATTTGTATATGAGATTCTAACTACTCAAGAATTATATTACAATGGAATAACCGGAAGTAGGACTTTATTTCTGTTATTTTAAGATATTTTCCGAATTTTCGGTTTTTCCCGATTTTCTCAAAATTAGCTCTAACGATTTTTTAAAACTTATTTCATTTCTTACCCATTCAATGATTTTTACATAATTTAGGTCATTTGCTAAAAACTTTTCCGTAAGTTGAGAAACTGGAAGTACCTACACTATTAACTTAAAATAAAATAACTATTAAACTGAAAGTTCTAGCTGAATGAAAATTTATATTAAGTACATTAATTTGCCAAATGAAGAATTTGGTTAAAATCGAATAACAGGAAGTTCCATTTTATTTCTGTCATTTTTAGACATTTTCTGAATCTTTATTTTTCGCCATGTTCTTGAAATCGACTCTGATATTTTTAAAGCGTAGCAAATTTCTTGGTTACTCCATTCTGTTTTATATAAATCAAGCTGAATCTCTAATAAATTTTCGAAAGTTGAGCAACCGGAAGTACGCAGTGTATTAATTGCGAATAACATATCTTAAAAACTAAATATAATATATGAATGAAATTGTATATTTAAGTTTCTTATCTTTTGCAAATGAGACATTAAAAATTTAGGTACAATCGAATGACTAGAAGTGCCACTTTATTTTTGCGATTTTTAAGTTTTTTGCGATTTTCTCGAAAACAGCTATAACTTTAATTTTCAAATGTGCTACCGTTATTATGTATTCAATGCTCCTTTATGTGAACTTAACAGTTTTTCTGAAAAAGTGTGTTGAAGCAATTTATCAGAGAAAATTTCCGGAGTTAAGCTGCCTTCCCCCGTCCAGTAACTTGGATGGGCGACCGTTACAATTATCGCTTCCAAAATAAGCGTATACAATAATCTAGTCATTTGTGGACAATATTAGCATATTTATGTGCGTAAGAGAAGGTTGAATGTTGTTTCACACCAGATGTTTTATAAATACTTTTGCGATTTTTACTAAATGTTGCCGGATTCTTTATGTATATGATTTCGGTATTTAAATAAATAAATTTTTATAATTTTGAACTTTATTTATTCTATATCAGAACGAACAACTTTGTAGCTTTTAATTGTTCTTCAAATAGGAAGATATGATATAGAGCAAAATTTTGACGTGATGTGTAAAAACCAATATGATTTTCGGAATCAGAGCACCCAAATTAGTAAAAAAATAAGCCTCAATTTGAAGTCAGCAAAAATCGTGTTGACAAGTGTTATAAATAAAGTACTTAAAATTATTTTCAATTTTATTGTTCTCATTAAAGTCTTTTTTTTATTAAAATACATTATTAAAATACTTAATAACATTTTAACTTCGGCAGTCGATAGGCTATATTGAACAATACAATAGTGAATAATTGGAGCGAAAGATATCCCTCAGATCTAGAGATTTCTACTCAACTTAATTTCCAGCTTGAGGTCTGCAGGAGAATTTTTCAACACCTCGCTTCGAACAATCGACCCGCAGACGGGTTAGTTCTTATTCTTTGCGTAACTTAGTGCACGTTCGATGTTATTCTTGTAATAGGTACGTTGAAAGTTTAAGTAGTTAAAGTACGTTTGGGAATAATCAGCCTTGAAAAAGTTCAAATAAAGGATGAGATTTGTATGGTCTACGTTCTTAAATTCGGACACGTTAGCTGTCTTAATTCTCCATCTGTTCTTCTGGAAGCGACAAAGTTTGAGGCTTTTGTTGACCAATGTCACTTCTTGTCTCTAAGTGGACGTCATTCATACGTTTTCCACTTGACGAAAATTCATCGAAACGACCGAGTTTGCTTTAATTTAATCGTTGAAGCCCATCCTTGCGCGGTCGTTTTGGGTTACGTGGACCACTCTTCAACAGATATTGTCCAAAGTTGTGCAATTGGAATCTCTGACGTTATAAGTTCTAAATCTGATTAATATTAGTTCTTGTTTCACGTTAACCATATGATGATTGCACAGTTCAAAAAATTCAAATGTGTGGTTTAGCAGAATGCAAGCGATAATTTTCTTCTGCTGCGCGTCTACTACCTGTTGAATTAGAACCGCGGCGATTTGATTATCCTGATCGTATTTGATCATTCAAGCAACTAACGTCAAGTTGTTGTTTTTTAGACGTGAATATGAAGGTTAGCCTTTAAGTGCATTGGTCAAGCCTTGAAATCTGCAAGCGTCAACCTATTGACCGGCAATCTCAATCGAATTTCTTCAAACAGAAAATACAGGAAGTTGTTCGCCAAATTAAATTCCTTATTAGCCTCATCTGCGCTAATCTTACCCTCTATGTAAACATTGTAACGTTTATTTTTATAAACTTTCCATTTCAGGCATATTCTTAAATTTAGTTCGAAATTTTAGATGCAACATTTTCACTAGCAACATCCTATACGTAAGTCTTCTAAAGCTAAAAAGATACGACGAAATTTTAATTTCATTCACTGTATTCAGTTCTTAAGTTATATTTCTGTTTTCGCTTAATTCATAACTTTAAATTTAACTAGTCGGTTTATATTTTCGTTATTCTACGGATTTATTTATAATTAATTATTAATTACAAAGGGTTCCGACAAGTGTCCCCGCCTTTTGTTCCCTTTGTTAACGTATCGTTTTGAAAATGCGCACGTTGGTTTTTATTATTGAGCGTGCTAACACCACAATGCAAGGTGGTATTCTTAATGTAAATTGTTCATCAGAAAACGCTTTCAAAATTTTAAAAATGTTCTCTCGAACAAGCGTTCCTTATTTAATAAAGAACGATTATGTTTTTGTGGAAACCGCGGTTTACGCAGGTAAGATATAATAATTAATTAACTTCCTTAGTGTAAACCTTCCTTTTTTATTTTCAGTTTCTTTTGGATGCTTGAAAATACGCACATAGTTCTTACATTTTGGAGGTGATTTTTTAATTTGATAGTTTAATTTAAATAAAACCACACTCCCTTCAATATAGTGTACTGTATTTCTTATGACTGTTGCCCATAGGGTTAATTAATTCAATATAAAAATACTATCTGCGACCTTACACGGTCGACAGCAAACTTAATAATAACATGCGCAATTACGATATAATTTGGTAGGAGAATATGGAGCGGCGATTGAGCTTTAACAAATTTGCAACTACAATTTTCCTGTCCATACTCCCCGTCTTGAACAACTAAAGTAGTTCAACAAGTGTAACTATAATGCTACAATAAAATAATAATTGTTAGGTAAGTAAATAACTTAAATATTTCTTATGAAACTTGAGAGAAAGTAAAAATGCAAAATTCAAATAGATAATACGCTAAATATAAAGAAAATTCACATTTATGTTTTTAGTCTTATGCTATTCAATTGAAATAGGATTTCGTAATGTACACAATCGCGTCACGCTATAAAACAACATTAATTGTTTTCAAAGTTGCCACTCTCACAATACCGTCATCTCCAGAATTCACGTTCGGTATTCGGGCAAGTAACCATCTAAATGAAGGTAAGTTGTCGTTTTTGACCAATACCATCATTCCGGGTTTTAAATTGTTCCTTCTGGTCTTCCATTTATGCTTTTGTTGTAGATACGATAAATAATAATTAGACCAGCGTTTCCAAAAGCTTTGCTGTAACTGTTGCACCAGTTGAAATCGTGATATCGAATTAACTTTAATGCCACTTAGATCTGGATCTGGCAATGAAACTAAAGGTCTTCCGGTTAGAAAGTGGGAAGGAGTTATAGCTTGTAAATCATTAGGATCGGATAGCTTCTACCTGCACCAAAATTGTATTAAACTCCTCAAATGCAAGTATTGAATTACCAATTATTCTTTTTAAGTGATATTTACAATCTTAATGTGTGATTCCCAAATTCCTCCAAATGTAGGTGAATTGGTGGGTATAAAATGAAAATTGACACAAAAATTGCGTTTTATTTGATCTTTTGTTTTGTCCAAGAATTTACTGAAAGTAAATAACTCATTTTTCGCACAAACAAAATTTGTGGCACTATCTGAATAAATGTGTAAAGGTTTTCCTCTTCGGGAGCAAAAACCTTGAAATGCTGCTATGAACAGCTCAATACTTAAATGAGACTAATTCAAGATGCATTGCTTTAGTGCTAAAGCAAATAAACACGCATATGTATCCCTTAGAGACTTTACATCTGCGCCCCTTTCTATCCTTTACAGAAAAAGGACCGGCATAAACGACTCCTTTTATATGAAATGGATGATTAATGTTTACTCTTTGCTTAGGAAGATCGGCCATGATTGGATGAATAGATTTTGAGTTATGCTTGAAGCATATTATGCAATCTCTTACCACCGATTTCGCGATACTTATACCGAAAGTAGGCCAACATTTTTGTCGTACTGTTGCTAGCAGTAATTGCGGCCCCGCGTGAAATAATTTCAAATGTTGATGTTTAAATATAAGTAGCGTTAATTATTATTTTCCTGAAAGAATGATTTGATGTTTCGCATCATAATTAATGTTTGCATGTTTTAATCTACCCCCGACTCGTAATAAACTATCATTATCTAGAAACGGAGTTAAACTTAGTAATTTATGTTTACATTTTAAGTCCTTTTGAGATTTTAACAACTGTATTTCATCTGAAAATGTCTCTAATTGAGATAATTTTAATAAATATTTCATACATTGGTTAATTCTTCTACTGATAAATCCCCGTATTTTCGACTTGCCTTCGGATTTTTTAAATTAAAACATAATCTTTGACAATACGCCATTGTCTGTTTTAATTTTTCAAGACTTGAAAACCTGTCGAACATAAAATTTAAATTTTTTATTGATTATAAGAATTTTTTTTTTGTCTTTTTATGTCTGGAAGTTCAATATCGAACGAATTTATTTGCATATTTGGCCATTCCGATTCAGACCGTTGTAAGAATTTTGGACCGTTATACCAGATATCACATTCTAGTAGGACACTTGGTGATGTTCCAGAAGATGCAATATCAGCTGGGTTATCATTCAAATTGATATAATACCAATCATTTACGTGGGTATGATTATGAATCTCAATAATTCTATTGGTAACAAACGTTTGCAATGTTTGAGGTTGAGACCGTATCCAACAAATAACTAGTTGCAAATCACACCACAGATATTATTTCATAGATAAATTCAGGATTTTTGTCATCTTAGCTATCAATTTAGCGTGCATTAGAGCTCCACACAGTTCTAACCGAGGTACTGTCAGTGCCTTTATAGGTACAACTCTGGTTTTTGCACAAAGTAAATTTATTTTGACGTTGTTTTGAATATATATATATATATATATATATATATGCTTCTTATGTATATACAGGCTTCATATGCCTTGCTAGAAGCATCACTAAAGCTATGAATTTCACATTTTGTGGGATTTGAAGTTAAAACATATTGTGGAAATTCCAAAACACTTAAAATGGCCATATTATCACGAATCGAGTGCCATTTTGTAGCAAAATTTAAAGGTACTTCTTCATCCCAACTTAGTTTTAACGATCACTATTCTTGAATAGAAATTATTGTCACAATTGTACAAGGACTTACCAATCCTAACGGATCATAGATTTTAGAAATGTCCGATAAAATATTGCGTTTTGTTGGCGTCTTATTCTCTGAGAAATTAGTTATTTGATACACTAACATATCTGACTTTCCGTTCCACTGTATACCTAATATTTTATTCTTTCCATCATTGCCAAAATTAAAAACTTAAAGTGGATCATTTTGTACATTAAACATTTATAAAGTGTTTGTTAGTCAACGCCCATTTTTACAATTTGAAACAAGCGGTGCGAATAATATAATTAATTTGTTGGCAAATGATCGTTGCTTCGTCTACGGTTTGAAATACGACAATTAAATCACCATTGTCTAGAATTTTGAACGCTAGTGGAAACTGATCCTTAAAATCTGCCGCTAGCTGCCTTAAACATCGTATTGCTAAATAAGGACTTCACGCCATTCCATGTGTAATGGTTCGTAATTGATAGACAGAAATATCATCATTGTTATTGTTTCTCCAAAGTATACACTACAATTTCTGATCATCTGTGTGAACGAGCACCTGCCTGTACATCTTTTCTATGTCAGCACATACCACTATTGTAATCTTTCGGAATTCAATAAAAATATTAAGTATATCATTTTGTACTTTTGGGCCTATGTGTTGAATTCCATTGATGGACCAACAAGAGGTAGTAATGGCTGAGCCGTCGAAAACAACTCTTAATTTAGTTGATAAACTGTCGCTTTTCTCCACAGCGTAATGTGGTAGAAAGCAATGTATATCGTCTATTTCATCAATTTTTACATTTACTTTTGCCATATGGCCTAATTCTAAATATTCATTTATAAACCTTGAATAATTTTCTTTGAAGTTCAAGTTGCCTTTAAATTTCCTTTCCATCAATAATAATCTTTCTTGCAAGTGGGATTGATTCGCCTAAGTAACTAATAGGATATTTTAGTGGAATTCTAACTATGAATTGACCGTTATCAGTCCTAGATAGATTTTTGGCGAAATGATTTTCATATAATTTATCATATTGGGACATTGAAATGACTTGGTCTACTTCCTCGATTTCCCAAAATTTGGAATTTGGAATTTGTCCAGAAATAACCCAACCAAACTGCGTGTTTTTTTAGAATAGGCATATTTTTACATAATTCTAGCTTACCATCTATCATAAGCTTCCAAAATATTTCCGATCCTAGAAGAATATCTATTCCTCTAGATAAATTAAAATGAGGATCTGCTAACGTTATATGCTGTGATAAATTCCAATTAGAAGTATCAAAAGTAATATGCGGTAAATTATTTGTTAATTTATTTATGGTCAAGCATGAACTATTTATACTAAAAGAATTGTGCGTTGAGAACATTTGTACATTACACCTTTTATTTAAATTACAAGATTTATCATTATTTCCTACTACCGATATATTAGTATCATATTTTGATTAAAAAACCCTTTAAAATATAATTTATGGCAAATAAATAATATAAACAGAGAAAAATCGCAAAAACTACGCGAACATTCAATTGTATACGATAACACAAACGTATAAATAGTTAAGTAGAAAGTTTATTTTTTTGTCATGTTAATAGTTTCTGGGGTTGTCTTTATGTTTAATATCAGCTAATAATCAATTATGCATCGATTTAACAAGTTTCTGTGAACCCCTGCAGCAATTTTATACCATTCATCGAAAGGTTTTTATTTTGTGATTATGTCATAGTTTTCGGTCTAAAAAGGTTTAAATAATTAGGTACGCGCACAAATTATAAGCGTTAAGATAATACTTATGGTACAACTTCTCCAGTGGCGTGTAAGAAACCAAGTACATAGTAAGTCTCCCGATTATAACCATTTCATTCAAGATTGGAGTTCATCGTCCTTATCAGAAGTCTCCAGAGGTCTATCACCTATCGCAATGTCCCAAAATATAAGGTGACGCCCAAAAATACTATGACTTTTGCCCAAATTTTGACTTATAAAAGCCGTTCTGAAAATCCAATACATTTTCTACCACTACAACGTTAAAATCCCCCCATTCTCCCACTGACGCTACCGGATCATCGAGCGATTTCAGAAACCAAAACCGCATTAACCTCTGCCACCTGAGGTCTAAAATCCAGCTTACCCCGTTTTAAACCATACATTTAGATTAGTATCTTTATTTTGAACATTTAGGTTGCTACGAGATCCAGAAAGTTGTGGCGATTTCGACCCGAGGTACTCGTCAGTAAGTAAGATTTTACTCGTCTGGAGCCTATTTTCTCATTGTACTACGCATCAATGGTAAGTTGGTACGTGATTCTTTTCCAGAATCAAACAGAAAAACTCTCATCAAACATCTCTACGCGCACCCAACCCCCCGTAACTACTGAGCGCGACTAAGCGATGATGTTATGATTATTATTTCATTTATTTTGAATCTACCGTCATAACAAAGCTATTGTAGGTGTCCGTTAGCAATTCTTGATTTTGAATTTGGATTCTTACTTCATCGGTCAATCTGAAAGCTCGCGAGCCGTGCGGAAGATGCGTATGCGTTTCATATTTCTTAATTTATTCGGTAAAAGGAAACCATCTAAAACGTTGAATACCCATTTTAATTTGTATTATAATTAATAAACTCCTCGCTTTACTTGTACTTGTACATTATTTTTCTAGAAAAGATGGTTTCTCTCTTCTTTTATTCAAATGCGGTGCAGAGATCGGTAACGATTGTGATTTTGCAGGTGTTCGGTTGCTGAAAGTGCAAATCAATTGAATAAATTACTGCTGCTTACAGTATTATTACTAAACTTTAATCCCATCTTCCTTCCTCTTTTGTAATTCCAAGCGCACTAAAAACCTTTCAGAGCCGTAATCTATAGTATCACCTCGCTAATGATTGTTACGATAACGTTACTTCCAAGGTTGGTGTTCAGTTCTAAATAGATAGAATTAGCGCATGTATTGTTAAATATAAACTGGAGAGGCAAAGAAGTGTTAGCTTCGTACAGAGTCTTCATTCGTACATTGTTTCTACAGAATTCTGTTATTATGTTACAATCTAAGTTTATTTTGATCCCGAATGTCATTTTGATCAGCAACACTTTCGCCATCTTCACTAGTTAAAGTACTAGTAAAGTGTCATTTAATAAACTCATCTTACAAGTAATCATTTATTTCGGCATTTTCGTAAGGGTCATTTTTAATCGTAATCGTTTCGGACTTCCTAGTCGGTAACCAGTAAGGATGTCTGTAGTGTAGAGATGTTACGAATAAAATTACATTTGTAGAAGTCGATCAATGCCAAAACGTATTCTTTTCGAGTGTCCAGGTCAATGGACGGACATATATCTTAAGTTGCCACATTTGCAACCCCTTCGAGGCTAAACGTAATTGGTATTTTCGCTAAGCCGGTCCGAGTCTTTCTTACAATTTTGCATTAACGCCCACGTTATTATAACAAAAGTCAAGATAAAGATGTCTGCACATGAAAATGTTAAAGTTCTGTTCCATTTTATAATTACAGTAGATGTTGCAACGTTCAAGATCTTCATAACCTTCCTAGGCGGCTTTAGATTTTTTGAAACTGTCATAATAAAGTACTTTAAGTTCTAGTTTGATAGCAAACTTATTAATTTCCCCATACTGACACGATAATGAATCAATTTTACGTTTAAATTCTGGGATTTGTGTCGGACAGCGAGAAAAGTTAGAAATATGTGAATTATTTGAATTAAAATTATGACTTTCTATCAGGAATGTTGGCCCATGCGACCATGAATCTGCATCAACTAAATCGCTAATACTTGAACCACGAGATATGTTATCTGCTGGATTCATTTGTGAAGGAATGTAATGTCAATCGTTTGTTTCGGTAAGTTGATGAATTTCCGAAACTCTATTAGCAACGAACGTGTTTCATGTTCATGGTTCACTTGATAACCATGAAAGGACAATTGAGGAGTCTGTCCAAAGAAACGTACTATTTGTTTTAAGATTTAAAGCTTTCCGACAAATTCTTAATAATTTAGCCATTAATAATGCCCCGCATAGTTCGAGGCGGGGTAATGAAACTACCTTTAATGGCGCTACGCGAGACTTTGCACTAAGTAAACAGCATTCGATCGTTTCATTCTCATCTATTGAACGCAAATAGATCGCACAAGCATAAGTCTTTTCGGTTGTGTCACAAAATGCATTAATTTGTACCTTAATCGGGTTTTTAACTAAAAAATGCAGTGTAATTCGAATAAAATTAACTTGTGTAATTTGATGACAAATTTGCATCCATTTAATATGAATTTCTATTGAAAGAGATGCGAACCCATCCTATGTAAAGCTGCCATAATGTTTGAATAATTAGTTTTGCTCGAACAGAAATTGGACAATGAGAAAGTGGCATACTGCCTACAATTATCCATCATAGCAATGTCTTTTTCAGTATTGAATACCTTATACCCAGCTTAATCTGTCCCTCACATAACAACGCATAAAATATCTACGCGCCTAGCAGCATATCTACTTTGGATGA
>JAHWXV010142975.1:0-11555 GCA_024586415.1 Phrixothrix hirtus
TAAAACTCTTAGTATATGTATAAAGGAAATTAGGAATGGATGAATTATTTATGCTTTTAAATTAATTTTAGAGTTTACAATTTCGGTGTATAGAAAATCAGTTACGTAAATAAATTCAAATTAAATTTAAAATGTGTAAGAGAAAGTTGTGTGTTGTCTCACACCAGATTTTTTTTATTTATTTTGTCTAATATTACTGAAGTTATATAGGTTTATGGCATAATTTTGGCATATATGTAGGGCAATATAGTGCGACTAAAAAAATTTAAAATTTGACAGTTTGATAAAATTGAGATTTTTACATTATTTTGTACACGAATTTTGGGTTTCGGCAAAACACGACACAAACAACACAATTAAAAAGAATTAAAGTAAAAGATTTAGGATATAACTTCATACACACATCAAGGTTTCTTATAAAATGATATATATAATATTTTAACAATTTGATTTACACTCAAGGCCTGTTACATCATTAGTGAATTAAACTTTTTAATAGACACAGCCATCATTAATTATATTGAAATAAATGTAATTGTTTCTAGTACTTAAAAATTCCCATCGGTTTTTATCATGACAACATGAACTCAATTTTTCAATTTAATAATTTTGTTACCAATGTTTAACTACTAATTGATTCGTATGTCTAACAATTTGTTGTTGAATTAAATATACGGCCTTTTAGTTTCTTCTAAAAACAAAAAAAAATACATTTATCTATAATGAAATGAAGAAGTCCGTTTAAACTATACACATATTAAATACTCTAGCTAATTTACCATACTAATATTAATTAGAAGCACTAATCAATAATTACAAATTTAACAGACTAATTCTAAAACAACGGCAAGCGAATATCCCATCAAGGTCGCTATTGTTAATATTAAAAACTAGAATTTATAGTTAATAAGATCTAGTTCAATCACTGCTACCCTTCATAGCCATCATTTTGGTGGGTTTTTGATTATAATCCAACTTTTGTTTAAAATTTTTATTGAAAAATTCTTAGATGGCAGGGTAAATATTCTATTTGATTACTAATTTATTAACTACTGCAAATGATTTATTAATTTTGTTTTAGTTTGAATTTATTTTCTAATTCCAAGTTATACTGTTAAAAGTATTATAATTATTTTATATTGTTTATTTAAAAATTGTCCATTCCATTAATGATAATCAAATGTTTTTTATTTTTGATATAATAAAATCTACGAACTAGAAAGCGAAGAAGTTAAAATCTAAGGCTTGAAAGGAATCATTTTTTAACGAGAAATACTCAATTTATTTTAAATTGTATTAAGCCTGCACCTAAATTACAGGTAGAAATATTCCCTATTTCAAGAAGATGTAACAAACCGGTTGGCCGTGCTACGCAAGCCGATTTCGATACTAAGGAGGCAGAACGTTCATGGTGCTACTTAGATCTGTTATAATATTTACTTTGATTGCGCCCTGTTTGTATGTATACCTTCAACTACAATTGCTTATTTTTAAATATATTGTCCTACTGGCACCCTCCTAAATTTTGTCTATGGGTTACTCTGATGACCTACAAGCGAAATATGAACGGAAACGTACTGGCCCAAGAAATTGGTGCCACATAAGTACGGACCGCTACTTCAGGAACGTATTCTAGATGTAAATCTAAGAAGAAATTACTAATATTTTTTTTCTTCTAAAATGCTTCCTAAGAAATATATAGCTCTGTAAAGACGGCGCCAAAAAACGCCTTTTCGATCACGGTTATCAAACGATAAGAGATAAATGAATAAGATTTTGGATTTAATATGAATGTCTTGTTTGCTACAACAGTACTAAATTAAAATTTGAAAATGGTCACGGACGTCGGATATGGGGGGGCAGAAGGTACTTCTTTGCTCATATCTTTTTATACTGCGAAATTTGAGAACTCTATTATCATAATCACAAAGACCAATAATTTCCACGTAAAAAAGGTACTCTTGTATGAAGTCGGTCAGGGCAACCGTTTTAGAGAAAAACGCACTTCTATAATCGGCTGTAGCTAAAACTGTTTTCTAATTTTTAAGTGGCTGTTTTAACAAAGCAATCAAACCAAAGATAAGCTGCTGTCAATTAGTATTATATCAATTATTGGTATGACTGTGTCTGTAACTGCTATTAGTTTGCTGTTAATTTGTTTTTGTGGATTGGTAGTTTATGATAAGCTCTAAAAATGGTCAATTTTTCTAATGAAGAAATGGCAGACATGCATTTAATGTATGGTCTTGCAAATTCCAACCGGGCTGAACCAAGGCGACTCTGTGCGATGCATTTTCCTGGCAAACGGCTACCTGGCGAAAAATTATTTCAAACAATTCACGCGCGGCCAAGGGAAAGAGAATCTTTAATTTCAAGAAAAGTGAACCGTGCTTTGGCGGAGGGTGCAAATCGCACAACTATCTGGCGAATTCTACGATTTAATCAATTCTACCCATACCATTATCAAAAAGGTCAGGGACTTCTTGAAGCAGATTTTGCGCCAAGCATAGCATTTTGTAATTGGTTGGTACATAGGTGTGTAGTTGACCCTAACTTAGCATCGTTTGTGTTATTTACCGCCGAGACAAGCTTTACCAGAGATAGTATAATCAATTAACATAATCTTCATCAATGGCAAAACGAAGATCGTTAGGCAATTATTCAGTCAAGACACCAGCGACAGTTTTTACTTAATATTATAATATGGTGATTTCATAATTGTACCCTTTATGCTGTCACAGCGGCTAACAGGAGCAGCATGCAGACAATTTTTAGAAAATGATTTGCCCCTTTCCCTGCTCGAAGGTGTAGCAATCAAAGGATTAGAAGAAATTAAAATTGAAACGGTTAATACCAATCAAAGTGACAGTTGTAATTTAGGCTATAAGAGATGTTCAAAATGTTTTCCACTTACAACTTTATAATTACATAACCGATTGTTAAAATTGTTTACAACATTTTAAACAACTTACAGAGGAATTTGGTGCATCTCTTCTGTTATGTGATGCTGCAATTCTTGCAGATTGGCTGGTGCATTCATGAAAACTTTAAGATTGCAATGTCCCCATAAGAAAAAGAAAAACTTCGAAAAACCTGAAGACTGAGCAGGTCATTCAACAGAACCTGTTCGACTGATCCACCTTGCTGAAAATATTTCATCCAGATAATTCCGGACCGCTAACGCAAAATGCGGCGATGCGTTATCTTCTTGAAACCAAATACTTTTTGCTGGTGTTAAAGAATCAATTGCATTTGAAAACAAAGTCGCAATGGTTGATACACTTTCGTTTCTTAACAAATTTAGACAGCGCTCGTGATTTAAATTTAGATCAACAAAAATTGGGCTGATTATCTGATTACCAACAATACCGCCCCATACTTTGACTTTTTGGAGATATCGGGTATAAAATTCTTGCAACCAATGCGTATTTTTGCTTGCCCAAATACCGCAATACCGCAATCCGAAAACTCAATTCCTTTTAAAAAGGTAGGACTAGTCAAGGTCATTCCCATAAGTATCTCAAAACTGCACTCTGCAGTCTGAATTGCGCCATCAACCAATTTTAAAACGTTGCAACTTTTCCGATTTAAAAATATTAATCACATACGATTGAGAAGTATCATAATCTAATACTAATTGAGGCGAGGAAACTTGAGCATTTTCTTCAACCGCTTACAAAAGATTGAACTTATGACATTCGTCCGAGGCTGATTTCGGCAATCCTGTATTTGGTCTATTTTTAATATGACAATTTACTTCATAGTGCTTAACAGTTCTACACACTTGTCAATTTTGCGGATCGGATAAACAGTATTAAACAAAATATGAGCTTTGTCATATAAGCGTTGCCTACCACGATACCCACGCACCATATGAATCGCAATGTCACCTGCTTCATACAGTTTAACAGCCATTTTTTAAATTTTGTTTAAATAATTTAACATACGACACTAATGAGTTGTCAAATAAGTTGACTATTATCGTAACAACTCATATACACGTATTCCTATATTCAAAGGTGTGCTGTTTTGGCATTAATAGTTTTAACTCAAATTTTATTATAACCTTCTGATTAAAATAGAATACTTATTCCTGATATTTCTGAATGTAGATTTTTATTCTGTACCCAAAAATGACAACATATATAGAGTACTCCATTAAAAAGAACTCAAAATCGAAATTTCCATAATTCATCTTTCCAAAATCATAAGTTTAATTCATTTACACCCAATTCCAATTCCGATTTAAGGTATGTACTAAGTAGCGTTGTTACTCCTTATCAAAATTATAGACACAACCACAGACCAGAATCTATTGCCATTAGCCACGTAAATAGGAGACCACTAGACCAATAAATTAGACAAACAATTTCCGAACACAACGCAAAATTCTCAAAAATCAAATTAATTGGACAATCCAATCAGACTTGAAATTTCATTTCCGTATAGTCATTTTATCATAGCAATTTAAATCAATCCGAAATAGATAACATTAACGTATATAACAACCGCAATTGTGCAAACCAAAAATTATGACGATAATAATCGCGAAGATTTCTACAAACTAAATGATTATAATACTGGAAACGTTTACTATGATGATAACTATCAGACTGAAAATTCTCCATAAGAATCTGGCAAAAATTAGGCATCCTAATTCTAATCCTAAATACAATTTGCTGTAAATTTTAGTCCCTTCTATTGGAGACAAACTATTAACACAATAGTTCTAAAACAACTATGCCCCACAAGTATATTACTACACATTTCCCAAACACTGTTTTTGAAAAAAATTTCAAAATTACAAGATCTCATGGTGCAACTAGGCATCATTATGTAGCTGACATGCCAATCTGAAGTTTCATTTTAATGATCGTGGCGCACATCCTTCCTACTTATTGAATTCTAATGAAAATTACCTTGGTTTAATAGGTGTAATAATAACCGATTTACTTTTAAATCTAACAGCCTCCGTAGATTACAAATTAATACATATACAAACTTATACAACTGCAGACGTTTCTTTACACTCACTCCAAAGATCAACAAGAAACACAAATACTCAAGAAATATAACTTTTCAAAAATTATATCAGATAAGGAACCAATGAAGCAAATTTATATACCAACTCTTATCGAAATGTTTATTACACTACACGTAGTAGCTAATAATGAAATAAAAATTTCACTGAAAATAGAATTTAACAATAATGTAACAATTTCTGCAGTTTTGGTATCCCTTCACAATAACTGGTTCAAAACAAGCATTTCCAACACGTCCGAGAAACCCCAAACAACCCTTTATACTTAGAACACTATGACGCAGACGACTCTAAACCAAAATATTTAAAGATAAATATCTTCAACTTAACTAACGGCTTTAAAACTATTCCTTTAACTACTACAACAAACCTGACTAAATACCGAACAAGTACCAAAACAGATTCTCCCCAAGAAGTGAAGGTACAAATAAATAAAATGTTAAACGATAAAATAATAAAATAATCCGACTCGCCTTACAATTACACGGTTTGGAACGTTCCCAGGAAAATATCCGACTCCGAAAAATAGAAACAGGAACATTTATTGACTACAGAAAGCTCAACTAGCAGAACGTCGAGGACAAATAAACATTACCACGAATAAATCCCATGCTAGGTGACTTAGAAAAACATAGCTACTTCAAGACATTAAACCCCGCCATAGATTTCCGCTAGATCGAAGTAGAACAGAAAGATAGAGAAAAGCTAACCTCTTCCTCCGGTAATTTCCAATACAAAAAATGCTATTTCGACTTAGGGATGCTCGTTTAATACTCCAAAGGATGATTAATGTACCCTGATATCTTTATTACCAAGTCAATGTCTCCTATACGTAAATCAGCTTAACGTTTATTTAACATTATTAGAAGAACATTTACACAGACTAACGAAAGCATTCGAGAGAAGCCGAGAAACACGTTTGAAAATATAATTAGATAAATTACAATTTCTACATAAAACGGTAAAATATCCTGGACACGTAATAACCCCGGAAGGTACGCAATCACACCCTACGAAGACAACAACCATAAAAGATTTCCCAGAATCAAAGACTATAACAGAAATCGAATCATTTACTAAGTTTTTGACAATATGCGTAAAAACAAAATAAAATCGAACATACCTTAGAATTTCTATAAAACTTCCAAAATTGCAAAAGAATTTTAATCAACTAACCTCTACTTTGGTACTCCGATTTGGGTTAACTTTCGAACTCACAACAGACGAATCTAAATTTGCCAAAATGACAAACGAATTTGCTATGCCTCACGAACCTTAAACGATACGGAACAAAAATACACTACCATTGAAAGAGATCTTTTAGCTATAGCATGTACTACGAAACAGTATACCCCATTCATATGGAACAAAATTTATTTTATATACTGTCCATTGACTAGTTATTTGGCTTAGGAATCTAAAAGGACCTAACTCTAAAATAGGCACTAAAATTAAAAAAGTACGAATTTAAATTAAATATGTCCCTGAAATATCAATAAAGAGGCAGAGGCCTTATTAAGTATCTAACTTTATCTAGTACCAACAAAAAACCCCAATACGATTAAATTCACCGTAACCACATCCAGAAAATCAAAGTATTATATCAAGTAGAGCAAGCACACCGGGGACACCATTACAATATTTAAAAAAGTAAATAAACTTTACAAAATCATCTCTAAATAGGAAACTTAAAATCAATAAATATGACAAAATGACACATTACAATGTATACGTTACTGATATACGCAAAATAAAAAAACGTACAGAAAATTTCCAACCGATACCGATTATCATTATCAGACGACACGCTCTATCTAGAATTTTCGAATTTCGTACGGGACTTCACAGACGAAAACACCTAAATTTTACAAATGTGCTTTGCAAGTTACCTACATCTTAGAACCAGAAGAATGCCAACCTAAAATAGAAAATTATAACATAGAAGAAGCAAATCACCGCGGTAACACCGAAGCGATCAAACACATTAAAAGAAAGTCTTATTCGAAAACAATGAACAAAGAGATAACAGAATCTATAAATAAATGCCAAATTTGTAAAACTCAAAAATATAATAATAGCCCGGATAAACAAACTTTTCAGCTTACCTTCAAATAGCGAAACTTGCCACACAATCCACAACAGTATATTCAAAATCATATGAACTAATTGATAATTTAAATAAGATCCAAATCTAATTAAAAGAAATGCCAGAAAAGACATAAAGAATTCCTAATCCAATCAATGAAAAAAGCATGCATCTATACGAATCTATCATTATAATGATATCAAAAACAATCCTGCTTTTATTTTCGAAATATTCCTATTCTTTAGAAACCAACAATGCCAAATTACCAGTCATGACCTTTCCAATCCTCGTTTAAATCAAATTCTGATAATTGTAACGACTTTATTCGTAACACATTATTATTTAACGTCAAAGTTAGTATCCCAGTTGAAACAGATCACGGCAAAACAATAATGGCTGATACAAACTTTTTTAACCAAATACTCACGTCGGAACGAATGTCTAATTGTGCGAAACTCAACTACTATCATTCAACCAGAACCAATATTGTACACCTTACATGTTCAATTTAACCAGCATGAAAATCTAAAAAACAAATCCATCCACGTGGTCATAGTGGTCATAGATCTAAAACTATTCTGGAGATCAAATGCCAATATAACAAAACCAGAAGTGAATATTTGTCTCAAACACAATTGATCTGACCCCTAAATCATGAGCAGATACTATTCACATTGAAACCACATATACATGAATTCAAAATATTTAATATTAACCAATTATACCTAAAATAAAATAATATAATACTTTAGAGAATGGATTTAATCACTATTAGTGCAAGAAACCTAATTAATGACCCTATAAAATAAATACTCAAATAAAAATATAGAATCTGAAGATTTATTAATAGGAAATAATTATTTAAGCGTATTTATTGTAATAATTATAATAACTGCTATCTTAGCCATAAGTATAGTACTGCAACAAAATTAGAAACAGCAAGAATTTCATATAATATTCCACAACAATCCGGAAGGTTCCATAAAATTAAAATAACTGATTAAGCAATGAGTAATGGTATTACAATTTATTACATTAGAATTAGGACTAATTTTATTCCTTAAAAACGCAAATGTTCTAGACTCCTTCTCTCTATATAAATAGCAAATTAAATTCCTTTAGTTTTAGTTTTGCTTATAATCTTGTCTTATTGAATAGCTGTTTTAAATAAACAGAAATGCAAATGTTTATTATTAGTGTACTGAAGCATAATTACTTAATTAAACACAGATAAATAAATAGTTGTAATTTAGCGAATACAAATAAATAATTTTAAACAACTAACCAGTTCCGTTACAGTGCTGTCAGATGTAAGATTTGGTATTAAAAGGGTGAACTGACGGTCGATTAGTAATTAAGGACTAATGTTAATTGTTTTCCATATGAAAGAATAGCAATAACAAGGATCGCCCAAAAAATATGGAGTCCCTGATGTAAATGTTGCAAAACGTACATGAGAAAACGGATTTGGATCAAAAAGAAATGAAATCGAATCAAACTAAATCACAAGAAAAAATCTGGTGTGATACAACATACGACTTTCACTGCTTAACTCCAGAGATTTTCTCTGATCACTGGCTTCAAAGCATTTTTCAGAAAACCTCTTAGTTAACGTAAAAGGGTGTCAAGGGCATAATAACCGTAGCAAGTTTCAAAAAAATTGTTAAAAACGTTTTCTAAAAAATCACAAAAAACTTAAAAATCGCTGTGTTCCTGTATCATGTACAGAAGATATAAAACATAAATATAGTTTTTGATTTTCATATAATGATTACTTTTCGAGATACGTTGTTCACAATTAATACTCGAAGTACTTACGGTTACTCAATTTTCAAAAATTTATTAGAAAAACTCCTTGCTTAATATAAAACTAAATTAAATAGATAAGAAATACACTGAGTTTTAAAAAAACGCTAGAGTCGATTTCATGAAAATTGTGAAAATGAAGAATTCGAAAAATATCTAAAAATGACAGAAATAAAGTGGTACTTCTGATTATTCGATTTGAACAAAATTTTTTATTTTCTAGAAAAAGGCGATTATAACCCCAAATATAAATTTTCATTTAGTTAGGGCTGTTAGTTTCATAGCTACTGCATTCAGAGTTAACAGTGAAAGTACTTCCGGCTACTCGATTTACAGAAAGTTTTCTGAGTAACCGCCTAGATTATATAAAATGTCTTAAATGCTTAAGAAACGCAGTAACTCTTAAAAAAATCGGTACAGCCGATTTCGAGAAAATCTCAAAAAACGAAAACTGGGAAAATATCTAGAAATGACAGAAATAAGGTGGTACTCCCGGTTATTCGATTTCAACCAAATTCCTGATTTAGCACACTAAGATGATTGAGACCATAAATATAAATTTTCATTTAGCTAGGAATTTTAGTTTCACAGTTATTTCATTCAGACTTAACGGAGATAGTACTACCGGTCATTCGGCTCACAGAAAATTTTGTGAAACACCGCCTGGATTATAGGAAATGGCGTTAAATTTCTAAGGAATATAGTAACTTAAAAAAATCGTTACAGCCGATTTAGAAAAAATCTCAAAAAACCAAAAAATTGACAGGAGTAAAGTGGCACTTCTGGTTTTCCGATTTCGGTGAAATGGTTGGCGTCGCGTGTGATGAAGGACAGAGACTTAAATATAAAATTTTGTTTCTCTAGGACTTTTGGTTTACAGGCACGCACGCATGCACGCACGCACTCACGTACGCACGCACGCAGGCACGCACGCATGCAGACACGCACGCACGCACGCACGCACGCACGCACGCGCGCACGCACGCACGCACGCACTCACGCACGTACGCACACACGCACTCACGCACGCACACGCGCGCGCGCACACACACACACACACACACACACATGCAGACACACACTCACATAGACCAATTTTCAAAAACATGATTTTCGTACCCAGGGGACCCGAAAACGTGTATTTCCACTAAAATTTAGACATCGAAAATTTTGGTTGAAAACAATACTTTCTCTTTTAGCTAGATTTTATATAGGGTAAGAGAAAGTAGAAATGGTTTCCAATTAAGACAAAATAGAATGGAATCAAAGTAAATTGCATAGAAAATACAAACAAATTGAAAGAGGGAATGATATCCATAATTTTAAACCAAAATAATAAAATGAGGGATTAGGCCCAGTCAAAATAAATTGGAAGTAGAAATTACAAATAAGTTAAAAGAGAAAATGGTGTCCATTATTAATGCCAATCATAATAAGTTGTAAGAAAAAATTAAAACAAGTCAAGTTAAACTTCGGGATAAAATGTTACCAGTTCAATCATGCCACAACAAATTAACAAAAGAAATTGAAGATGCTACCAATAAGATATCAACAAAACATGAGGAGGTAGCTAAGAACTCTGATTAACTTCATCGGAAATTTATGCTCCTCACCTTAAATAGGTAAGTCAACCGGCTTAAGAACGGAGCGCCCCAACTCTTCAGGAACAATCAATTGACCTGTATACACAGACAATGGACTACTTGCCTGTTGTTGTTGCTACTGGCATGGTAAGCACTAAAAGACATGTAAAAGTACCCACGTATGACGGAAAGACATTTTGGACCAATTACAATAAATACTTCGTGGCAGATGCAGCATAGGAAAAATCGACCTTTGCAGGAAAAGCAACAGTATTAGTAGTGGCCCCACGTGCGGATGCTCTAGAGACAATTCATACCAGACGATCTGAAGAACAACTTCGATTATCTTGTGTCAAAAATAGAAGTGTGTATGGAGATAAAGATCTGCCACAGGTCTATTATGGCCAGTTAAGGGATTGGGTGCAGAGAATTGGCCAGAACCTCCAGAAATACGAAACTAAAATTGCACGACTAGTACGATTAGCAAGCCCAGCGGCTTCAGAAAGTTTTATTGAACGAATTAGGGTGTAAAAATTTGTGGAAGGTCTACAGAATTCCGGAACAGAACAAGCACTTTGATTAGCACATCCACGTGATCTTTCCGGCGCATTGGCTCGTACACTAGAATTTGAACCAGCCAAAAAAGCATGGAAACGCCATGTCCATGTGCGTGTCATTAAGAAAAGTACAGCTGCTGCTGAAAGTTTGGAAGAGATAGGCACAAAAGTCAACTGAACGAAAACAACTATGTTAGGAATGTGGAAAACACGGACATGTTTAGAGAAATTTAATAATAATAATAATAATAAAAGCCTTTATTCTTAATAGAATGTACAATAGAATGCATAATTTTGTATAAAGTAAAAAAAGAAAAAAAAAGTGTAATTTAAATTAGAGAAAATTGTTTATAATTTGTTTATAAAGCTAAACTATTTACATTTCTAAGAAGAATCTCAAGGTGTTGGTTCAATGACAACCCTAAGACTGCCCTTGTTCTTCCACCAAGACCTTGCTTAATAAAGAAACGTGAATTTGTATG
>JAHWXV010142980.1:0-10811 GCA_024586415.1 Phrixothrix hirtus
TTTAACATAACTTAATGAATGCAACGCTGACAATAACATCAATATCACGCTAACTTAGAAGTGACATCTTATTATCATAGTAATGAATCGAGCAACTAAATTACGTGCAAATAGTACTGACCTGAGAACTTTCTTAAGAAACTTCATTCTAGCATCATATTACTGCAGTTGAAAACATAATGCTACGCTTTATTTTCAATTCACTCAGAAGCTTTGGATCTAAAGAACAAATAGTACATACGAAATGTATTTGTTTAAACGTATTCCATCTATTCATATCATGTGGTCATGCTTTTATGTTATATCATGTGTGCATAACATTTTAAAAAATTTTAAATCACGATATAAGCGAGTTTGAAATTCAAATTACTAATTAGCCAAGATATCAGAGATGTCTATCGTCATCTGAATATGGGGAAACCTTGAAAATAATCAAATGTACCAAGCGGCCAATTTTGTACAACAAAATGTCTTTTCTGAGTTGCCTTCATTAATTCTGACACGCAAAACTTTCATTTTATTAAAGCTTTCTAAGTAATCAAAAATCTTGTTGGCTGTGTTTTCCAAATTAACTGTGATTTTAAGTATTTTTGGGCTGATGCAACATTTCTTTCAAAATACGAAATAGTTTTCTTGAATATCCATGTTATACCAATGCATATACATTTGCACAGTTGTAGATACAATTAAAAGCGAACAATTCAGAAAAAACATGGCTCCTATTTTGACAACACCAGCTTCAAGCAGTTCTTCAAAAAGTCACCAGACAAAAGCTTCTTCTCTATTTACGTTTTCTCGTTGTCATGAACGAAGTCCCGTATTGAAACATAGCCAACACCAGAATTACCGTCATCTTATGTTAAAAAAGGAAATTTAGTTAAAAATTTAAAACCTTGCGCAATAAACATACGTAAGCGCGATATTAAATCTCGGCGCCGTAATGATGGTCAGCCAGCCAGATCGTGTGATGTTAGAGATGAGTCGGGGTCAGCACAACGAATCCAAAAAAAAAGCTTGGGGGCCAGTCTTTCGTAAAATCTAAGAAGCAACATACGCCTGAAGGACAGAGTGTGTGACGTACTTACTTTACCTTAAATCTTACCAAGTCCCAGGGTTGGTCCTGCACCAAGAAGTTGTACCTAGCTGAGAAAGTAGAGCTACCGTTGTTTGTAGAAAATATGTAAACAATGTACCAAACAATAACATTTATTCCACCAGGGTGTGTAGAAATCAACAAAAGAATACGAATAACAATAATAATAACAAAACTAAACCTAACAAAAGTATTTTTATCTTCCCGCAGGAATGCGTACGTCAAGCAAATGGTTAATGAAGGTAGCTTTTTGCCGGATTAAGGTTAACACAAAATATAAGTAGCAATTGTTTAAGACATACGGTCCAACGCACAAAGATTCTGAAGTTAAATGTTCTCAAACACAAGCTTAATGGTTGTTCTTTTTTACCGGATTAAAGATAACACACAGTAAATCACTTAATCGTATTTTAGATGGTAACATTTGAGTCAAAATAATAACTTCGTTTTTCATGAACAGCGTTAATTTAGAGTTAGTAAATTTTGTTTCCTTGTTATACAACATTATCCACTAAAGCTACGCAAAACAACCTTTATAAAACAAATAGACTGAAGGCCCCTTAGAAAGTTATTTTTGTAGAAAAAGAATGACTGTATATAAGTTCACCAAAATCTGGACATTAAACTATTAATAAAAAAAGTATTGCTAGATAGTAAAAATTTCATAGTATAATTTGTCGGTACGTTATTTATCATGACATTAAAAATAAAGGAAAGTAAATATAGTGATTATCAATTGGTGTTAATTTACATACGGTTACACATTACTAAATATTTTAAATTTAATAATTATTATTTAATTAAAACAAATTTTTATAGAACTGAAAATATTAATAAACTATGGAGACGTATGTTTGACGTCATATGTTACTCGAAAGCTAACATGTTGCATAAATTGAATATAGTTAATTCGTCAAGTAGCGAATCAAAAAAGAACAGTACTACGATAGCAGATTACGGATTCATGCAAATCAACATCTAAATTTACTTATAAAAACTAAATATTTTGTTCTCCGCATCGTACACCATGAAGAAACATTTACAAAATATAATTATAAAGTTTTACATTACAGGCGACTTTTATGCAGCAATTTTATTCACATAATAAAAGATGTATGGGCTTATTCCAGAGTTATTTTGATTACATCCGGGTGCTATTAAAGACGACGCCTGGGAAGCCTTAGCAGCAAAGATCGGTGTGCATCCCGGAGGTTTTTCTGGAAAAGCTCTATTTCATAAGGAGATGCCCCAGCGGTGAACGGTCAATAGCATGAGACGGAAGCGTAAAGAAAACCAATCATTACAGAACATATAAAGTCAATTACGAATTGAAAATTGTGAACAGAGAAATGCCCATATGTGGCCCAAGACGGACAGACCCCGAATTTTTCAGCAGGTGAAGACCGCTTCTGGTTTTTTGTAAGCAGTGCTAATTAGCGTGACATTTTCATCTAGAGTAATTTGATCAATTTCAATGCGTTAATTAGTTTACTTTAATAAATTATTAAAGGAAATGCAATACACTAATCGGTTGCACTGTTATTTTAAAAGGAAGGAAGGCCCATTGATATTTATGTTAATTTAAACTATAAAAACACATAGAGGTATGTCTCATCATTTTCGCTTAATAATTTTCCATTCTTTTCGTAAATTTTGCAGATACGTTTTTGTAGGTTTCGGTATTAGTATCCGCTCTACTAATCCTATTAGCAAAGATTTAAGAATTGGTTGCAGGCATTTGAGGGACTATGTTAATTTGATCAGATGGAACTGTATCACTTCTTGTTGAATGGTAAACTAGATAAGTGGCTTGAATTCTAGCATTTTAATTAAAATAAGCACGTTGCTAATACAGTAAAATTCATGAAACCTAAAGAGCTCTGGCAATAAGGATCATATTCCGTTAATGCTTTGATTATTTAATACGATTCATTGCTAACAACGATGATTCAACAAAAAAAATCTGTTACATATTTATTTTGTATGTAAAATTTGGATGTCTAATATTTTGTTTTTAAATGAACCATTGTTTAAATTTTTATCTATTATTGAATGCATATCAAAATCAAACCAAATTAATTTTCAGAACCTTTGGCGAGGAAAGAAACTCATAGCTTCTTCGGTTTTAATTAGCTTGGGTACCGTATATATTAGTTTTTACTTATTATTATTTTTATGGCAAAGAAACTTTTTTGTAACACTTTTAAATAGACTTACGCATTTCGGGATATTGATTCTATTTTAAATTTAGTCTGCCGGAAGAACACATTGATTCATACAAAGGAAACTGACGGCATTGTCAGTTATATGTTCAATTCGTATGCATAAATATCAGTTGCAAAGAATACATACAGAGGAACCTACATCACTAAAGCTAGAAACACTGTATGGCAAATTTGTTAATATGTATATCGTACCGACCGCAGATAAACTTGAACTATATTTAGAAATCGAATTCATTTGTAAGTGCAGAATATTCAGTTATGTTTTATATTAGAAATAAAACTATATTTGTTATACGATACCGATTTTCCTGTACATAACTGTAAATACAAGCCGTGGTTGACATCTAAGGTCTCCTGTCTTGTTATGTCGTGAGGAAAGTGGTTGAAAACTAGTGACTACGTTCTTTTGGTAGCACCTGGTACGTGCTAGCTTACAGGGTATGATATCGTTTATCTGTTGTGCACATTTACTATGAACCGTGTAAGTCAATTTCGTTTCTTAACAACGCACAGTAATGTAATATATGAGTTAGGTGTTACGCCAAAATAAATCCTTGGAAATTTCCAAGCTACATGTGGTAATGAGTATATGGACGTGAAAGGTATTTACAAGATAATACTGCATTGCAGTCAACAATTAAAATAATAGGATGACTCGATTTATAGTTGATTCCCCACCCTCTATGCAATCTTGAGCTAGCTCCACCAGATTTTTGGCTTTTTTTAAATCTGAAAAACGTTTTTAAAGAACAACATTTAAGTTCTGATTTGAATTAGAATTAGACCATAAGATTTCATCGTGAACTGAATGCGAAAATTAATTTTACATTTAAAGAAATATGTCGCGAAACAGGGGTTACGTTAAAAAGTAATGACGTAGTCTTATTAATATTAAAATTTCTTTTTCTTTATCACCAAGTTTTATTATTATATTTTACCTTAAATTTATTTTACAGCAATGCGGTCTTTAGCTATCAGCAATCCCGCATAAACTAAGGTTTTGTTGCGTTGTTTTTCATATTATTCCTGATTACTTAAATAAATTTAGTTGTTTTGACTTTACTCTTTTCATTTACATACAACGGCTGTCAAATAACTTTGCGAACGACATTTTGCACGCACTTCAGAGCAACATTCACGCTCAGACAACAGGTAGGACGTGTTCTTGCATCTGTCTACTAGTAATACATGGTGCGACAGTTAAGTAATCAGACTGATGTGAGAAAAAATATCGCTTATGTTTTTAGTCATCTTTAGTGTAACCTCCTTCAAAGTAGTTCCCTTCTGCTTGCACACACTTACTGAAGTGCTTCTGCCACTGCTGGTAACATTTCTGGAACTCTTCTTTTGGAATGTTCTCCAAAGCCCTCGTCACAGCTTTTTGGACATCTTCTGTTGTTTGAAAATGGTGTTCCTTGATCACCATTTTGACTCTTGGAAATAGAAAAAAGTCGCATGGGGCGATATCGGGTGAATAAGGTAGCTGTAGTAGTACTAAAATGCGTTTTGAGGTTAAAAATTGCTACACAGGCAGTGCAGTGCGAGACGGCGCATGATTGTGATGAAGAATACAATTATCAGCAATGTTTGCACGGACACGGAGAACTCGTTTTCTTTGTAGAAATATTGGTTAATTGTTTGGCATACCGTTGCGCAATATTTCGCGATTCCATTTCTGCAACGAGAGGCAAAACACATGTTCCCTTATTACAGCACAACGCACAACTGAGCGGCCTCATCAATGTGCCGCTTTGACTAGAAGTAGCTTAGTGATCAAGGTTAAAGATGGAGCGCCTGCGCAAGCTGCAGGGTTGCCACATCTTGCAAAAAAATCAGTCTCATTACTTAATTCTCGTACCTCGTATGCCCAGTTTCAAGGTTATATGTTGAGTTTTTCGTTCTCTACGATCGTGCAAATTAGAGTACGTAAAAGTCCAGTGCCGATTTATGTGAATATGGAAACCGCCTGAATTATTGAACAAAGAGTTGTCATCAAAGTTTTTGTGAAAACCTATAAGATGTACAACGAAATTAAACACATATCAATTCAGTATCCAGTGATTTTACCGAGAACCGTATAACGCTATAAGAGTGGATTGGGCAGTTCAGCGAGGGGAGGGAATGTGCTCGCGATGGTCCTCGTAAAAATCGGCAAGTAACATAGTGCACGTCCACTGTCGTGGCGTAGATCAGAACGAAAATCTCTGCCAGCCGCTTGAAATCACGAGACTGTTCATACCGTTTTGCAAGAGAACTTGAACATAAATAAAGGCGCGCCAATGATGGCTCCTCGTGTGCTGATTGAAGAACAAAAAGCATTGCGAAAACAAATGTGAAGACTGGCTTGAAGTTGATAAAAGTGAAGGAACTCTGTTGCGGGTAATTGAGGGTGTCGAGAGCTGGGTTTTAGAATACGACATTGAGAAAAAATCACCTAACCTCGTGTGATTATCGCCAGATGAACCTCTGGTGAAGAAATCCTGGCTGCGCTAATCGAAAACTAAAGCCAGGTTGATCTTGTTTTTCTTCTGTCGAGGGTTTTGCTGCAAAAATGGGTCTCACAAAGACAGACTGTGATTGGGATACACTGTGTAACTGTTCTGCAGATGGTAAGTGAGAGAATTCAGGAAACAGAACAACATTTTGAGCATAGAACAGTTAATTTTGTATCGCTACAATGCGCCCGAACACACTTCGTATGCTGTGAAAATTTGTTTGGCTAAAAACGGAATAACTATACTTGGCCATTTACTGTATTCACCGAATTTAGTCCCCTGCGACTTTTCCATGTCCAATCGAGTTAAAGAACCGATGGAAGCGGACAATTTGACGGCAATAGACAACATAAAGGTAGAATTCGAACATAACCTTTGGAGCCTTTCGATAGATGATTTTCAGCAGTGTTTCCAAAACTGGAAAAAGCGCTTGAACAAGTATATAACTTCAGATGGGAACTACTTTTGAAATATTTGAGTAACTTTTTCATAAAGTGGATTTGTAGCCATTGTACGGGATCTTATTTAACAAGTCCCGTATGAACCAAATGATTAAAGCTTTAAATCTTAACAAATTTAAAAGTTGCAAATAATGATGTTCATGCTGTATACAGATTAAATTCAAGCCGCCACAAAAGCGAGTATTATCAATCCTAAGCAACTTTTTTAAGCTCTAGCTGGAATTTTAAATAAGTATCAAAGTTTAGTAGCTTTATTTAGTTCTTTAGTGTCACTTATATTGTAAAATGTAATAACATTAGTAATGCAAAAACTTCAACATGAATTTATATCAGGACTGTTCAATAATGAAGACTCAAAATTTTTTCCTGTTATAATCTACACGGTAGAGTTACAAAGTTCGTATAATGTCTTTTCTACGACGTTATAATAATTGAGTTTGGTTAAATTCTGATTTTGACCAATACCAAACGATCGAGTTGAGACTTTCACTTTCAGCTACGTAAAAGTCGAATTGACAGGAGAACAGTTTGCTGCTCTGAAGTTTTATTCGTGTCTGAAGAAATTACGTGCTGAGGCTTATTTGTTGCGGGAAATCTGCTCTTCCCTGTAGTACTGTTCGTCGGTGGTAATAAATATTCAAAGATGGAAAATATTCAAGATCGAGTACAAGACCTGGTTCTCCAACTACAGCTCTAACGGATATAAACGTTAACATTTCTGCTGTGATTAACCGAGAAGATCGGCGAATCACATCAGGATGATGTTAGAGGTGTCGAATATTTCATTAGGCTACTTTCATGCCTTGGTAACGAAAAATCTAACAATGCGTATTTAACGCAGTGGATTCCGAGCGTGCTTACTGCTGAACAACGTGATATTCTTGTGCAGGTTTGTGTGTAATTCAAAAGAATGGTAAAGGGGATGGCGCAGAGTTTCTTTCGTGGGTAATAGCTAGTGATGCAACTTGGCTTCACTATTTTATCCATTCAAGTAGGTAACAATGTTCGGTGTGGAAAACTTCCTCATCACAATACAAGAATGTTAAAGTAGTGATATTTGCTGGTAAACTTATGGGGTAATCCCACTCTTTAATGTTTAAAAACATGCTCTACCACCACGCACAACTGTAACAGTACAGTAAAGCAAAAGCGTACTAAATACTCTGAACGAGCAGGTCAGGTGACAGAATGTATGTTACACCATAATAACGCACGATTGCATATTGAAAATATAGCCATGGAGTATCTCGCAGAAGTCAACCTAAGATGTGTATTTCTTACATTGTATAACCCAGAACTTGCCACCTTATGAACTTTTCTTTTACCTCAAGTCTTCAGTCTTCAGAATGATGTGGAGACCACTCTAAAGGTTCCGTCAAATAATTGCTTCCAGCACGTTTTTGAAGGACGGCAAATAAACGCATTGCAATCAATAGGGACTACTTTGAAAAAAATCATCTGCAGTTGGAGGATTAATGAAGATATGTAGTGAGAAAAATTATGAATATTTATTGAACAGGCATTGTATGTAATAACATGTCACATTACTGCACCGGGAACATGTACATAAAAATTTTCTTTTGGGAAAACAGATGTTAAACGTTATATGGTATTACACTTAAATTATTTCAAAATACTCTTTTTTACTAACCGTGAATAAAACAACGACTGATAACTGAAATTAAGTAGCTTGAGTCTGTAAGAAAATTTCAGAAATGAAATCAATGAGTCTTTGAAGAATTAAGAGATGAAGACATTGGAAATTAGTTATTTACTCAGTAACATGGAAATTGCAACGCCAGGAAGGGTTTGAATTTTTTAGCCAAACTTATAGATACGTTTAACTGCAGAAGGGTAACCATTCATTACATTTTCAAAGAAAAACTACAAACGATTGGCTCATTTTGGCATAGGATCCAGCAGGAGTTATATGTTTGCTTGAGGTATTGAATCGCAAGCAACTTACAATTCATGCTGAATGACTTCTAGTACCTGTGGAGGCTTACCTAGGTTTCACAATCTCTTCCTAATCATTTTATATACATGCTGTATCGAATACAAGTTAGGAGATCCAGGCGGCCATAGGATCAAGTTAACGTTACTTTCTTGAAAGAAGCTTAAAAATAAGCTTTTGCGACATGGAGACGGGCATTATCCTGTTGGAACAGCGAAAAGGAAGCACGTGGGATTCTACCACTTCTTCAATATGCTACTGAACTGTCAAACTTCGTCGGATGGTTACTAAAGGAAATCTAGTTCCATAAGCAATACAACCTCATACCATAACTCCTGAAATTCGACACACAAGTCTTTCTACGAAGAGCTGGGGATCAATCCTTCCTTCACGTCTTCTTCGGACTCGCATGCAACGGTCATGCATTCCTAAACTGAAGTGGAATTCATCACTGAATATCACTCTGTGCCAGTCAGATGCCAATTTGGTCTTAATCTACACCGTTCCAAACACTGCTGTCGATGCAATGGAGTGAGGGATCTCACCATATGTGGCTGATACATCAAGCCAATGACTGAATACAATGGTAAAGAGTTCGGACTGTTACAAGATAACCATCATTACCAAACCATTTGTCAGTAATTGACCTTGTAGTGAAAAATGGATCCCTTACTGAACTTAACCAATGCCACGCATTTTTCCGTCTTCGATCCCCTTCTGCGCTTTCTTGGCCTTCTCTGATCCGTGCTTGATAACATCGCATAAGAGTGATTTGGTTTCAATTAAAACGGTTCACAATCATCCTTCCCACAAACTAACAATTTTTTACTATAAAATTCGCTGAATTGAAGGTAATATTCGCATTGTTTGGCTTTGGATACAACAGCATCTTTAAAACAACTCAAAACGAACGAATTGTAATCGAAAATGATGTTAAATAATACTCAAA
This sequence comes from Phrixothrix hirtus, assembly GCA_024586415.1. NCBI lineage: Eukaryota > Metazoa > Arthropoda > Insecta > Coleoptera > Phengodidae > Phrixothrix > Phrixothrix hirtus. The sequence continues at coordinate 9,178 of JAHWXV010142980.1, forward strand.
ACGAACAATATATATTCAGAAAAACTCATTTCAGGAAAGTTAGAAACACTGCAAAAAGTGTCAAATATGAAATTTCTACACTGCAACTTGATTCCAAAATTCAATCAATTATTACTTATTGGTAGCACAACATGTCTACCAAGTTTGGTTAAAATGTTCACACCCCTTATTGGTGTTGCATTTTCAATGTCATGTACCCGGCAAAATAAATTTTATTATTTCTTGGTAAAACCGTCCGAAATTTCCGGCGGTTAACCGTTTCGAATATAAATTTTACCATAATTGAATTTGAAACTCAATTGAATGTACTACGACTTTGCATAAACACTTCCACGTAATTACATATCATAAAAACACATAAAAATGTGAATTTTTCTATGCTCTATGTATTTAAAGATTTTGTGAGTTTTATAGAATATCATATTTCCTTTTAAACATTACCGAAAAATCTAGGAGTGGTACAAAAATCTATTAACTACTATTATATAGATTCTGCGAATGGTACTCAGACTTTAATTGGTTAGAATATATTTGCCCTATTACAAATTCTACCTCTATTTTAGCATTAAGGTCTCAACGGGCCCACCACTTGATTCACAAATGCATCAGTCGGAAGCATTTCATAAACAAAGCCTGCCTCAATTTAAACGTTATCTTTATCTCAACTCGTTTCTAAAATACTAAACAAAATTGAATGTTCAATTCCAATTTAAGGGCGTATTTCACCTTTGAATTAGTAACATAATGGAACACGTCATTCCGTGTCAGATAAACAAACTAAATTGTGAAATCTAATTCTTATTTTTATCTATCATACGAGGCGTGTTCCAAAAGTAAGGCACAATACTTTTTTTCCAATGATATATTGACTGTTATTATTCAACTACTACGTAATAAAAATGGCGTTCCATCTATTTAAAAATATTACATTTGTGAGTATCACAAGTTGTTTAAGATGAAATCCTATATTGTTGAACATAATTAGAATTAAACCGCGTTATTCGATTTTTACACACGACAAAATTGTCTTCTATCAGAATTCATAAAGATGTTGATATTTATCGATAAAATAATTTCACAAAAACAATTTCACTCTAGTGTTCTCAATTTCAAGACAAACATACACATTTTAATGATGTCAAAAGAAGTGGGAGGTCAACTCATCGCTCACAGATTCAAACATTCAACGCGTGGAAACAATGTTGTAGGCTGATCGAAGGCTTACACATGTCTGATGATGATGAAGTTGAATGGGTATCCTCTCAAATTATTAGGTGGAGAATTTTTTGGGGAACAATTTTGCCCTTGTCCCGCCGGGAATTGGTTTTGAAAAAAATGGTGACAATGTAGAAAATAGCTTAAACTGTACAATTTCATTATTAAATTTAAACCAAGTATTGTCATACTTTTGGGACACACTTTGTAAGTAAAACTATTTAAATTACTGTAGCTGCCATTTTAAGAGTGTGAATTTTAGAAAAAGCACTTAAAAGAATATTCTTAATGTAAATTGGTTAAGGACAGTGTTGCAACGCAACATCATTGGAAAGGTAGTGGGGTAGCACAGCAGAGGGAGAGGGTGTCACCTGTTAAGCTTAGAAGTTAGTTATAAGATGAATATGCTGTAGTAAGGT
>JAHWXV010142985.1:0-12404 GCA_024586415.1 Phrixothrix hirtus
TATAATTATAATGGTTATGTATATTTAGATATTAAAAAGATTTATAAAAATTCATTCCCTGACTGGGGTTCGATCCCAGGACCTTTGGCTTTACGCACCATATATATAGTTTTCGACATTATATGCAAAAACTTGTCGATAAAAATACGGATAGCGTTAATTTTTTTCAGTTATAAACGAATACAGCTCGTTATAGAGAGATTATTTTGTATAAATTTAATAAGAAGTTGGGGGACATTGAAAACTTATCGTTATAAACGTAAACTAGCTATAACCGTGTTCGATATAGAGAGAGCCGACTGTATCAACAAATCTATTTATTTGTGGAAATTAATGGCAAACCAGCTTGTATCGAGCTACAACTTTAAGTGTTTAAAAAATTCTAGACCAGCTAATTTAGCAAGAAATAAATGTTACTGATGACTATCAGCATGTCATAATAAAACTGTATTTGCTAAGAAAAACTACCTCTTCTCAATCGTCTATTGGTTATGCAACCATCAAGAGAGCTTTTATGAATGCAGGAATTAATTCCTTGCTTCGTTTGAAGCAACAAAAGTTGGAAGCCCTCCGACAGGCACGCTGTAAAGTAATTTTAGTATAACGCTTGAATCCCTGCCGTTCAAAGGAACACTTTAGGTACCTACTGATCACTTGTAACTGCAAAAAAAAATGTATTTAAAGTGATAAAACATTATTTATCAACATCATTCTTATTCGTGGCTTTAGAGGGTTAGATACACAATTTGTATAACTTGGCGCATTTAATAATCTTTGAAAAATACTTTTGTTCAGAATATTACATGAAAAAGGTAGTAAATAATCAACGATATACCAAATTAAATAGAATAAAAGCATTATATTTCGCTATATTCAGAATTACTCATCTCACGTTGATGTTTGAGGCTGTTTTAGTGGTTCTGAAGTTTCCCTATTACGGAAAATTTGAAAAGTTGTTGCAATTTTTCTACTGTTGGTACCTAAAAATAACTTTTATAAATAATGATGTAGTTAAACGGAACGTCAGTTGTGTTACCTTTAACCATTTGACAATTGCATTTTTGTTATTCAAATAAATACAATTCTTTAATAATTAATGCTATAACATAGAACCCAAATCAGAAAAAAAGATATTTTAAGGTCATCATTTTTATAGAAATTAATACATGTGACTGGTTTAAAATAGCCAAGCATACTGTTATAGTCATACGACCCAAGATTAAGTTGTCTAGTCCCTAGGTGTATTGCAAAATTAAGAAGTGGCGGGAATTCTGTTAGCGATAGCTTCACATCAGTGTACGAATATTGGAAATTCATACAGCTATTACATCATTTTTGAAGTTTATTAAATTTACAACTTCTATTTTAACATCCAGAAGTCACTATTAGTAATTTTTGTAATATTATACTGGGTTACGGGATTATAGGTAGGCGAGAATATTTTAAAATTATCGGAAGCACCCTATATTGATAATTTCTAACAAGAATAAAATCCATTTATATTGATGTTGAGCGCTTTGAAAATGACTTACTAGTATATTTGTGGATACTGAAAATGACGCGTTTAAGTAGCGTTTCTGCTGACAAAGTTACAGTCTAAATGATTTTTAGTTTTTTAAATTACTCTAATAATTTAGAATGTCAAATCTTCTTTAATTTCAGCTTTATTTAATTGATTAAGGCTCACTTACTTTATTGAGCTAGATATGCATATTATTTCTTGGTAAATGATATATAACCATGTAAGCGCGTCTTAATATTTTAGGCTAATACAAAATAAACCATTTAGAGACACCCGTTATATCAATACATATTATTAGAGCTGTGCGTTTATTTGAATACACGGAGACAATAATGCAAAAACATTAAGTTAAAATCAGATATACCTAATTACAAGTATTCCAAACTAAAATAATCATTTAAATCTTCCCTTGTGTAATAATAAATTCAATTTAAATACAATGTAACAAAGCGCAATATATTTTCTTGATCAGCAAATGCATAGACGGGCTAACCTTCAACAAGTGACGAATGTCACTTCACCCCACTTTCCCTTGCATCATCTAAAATCAAGATTTAAAAAGACAGTACAGGGCTAGGCACGATAAGAGAAGCGAACGCCTCCGTTTTCTTCTCGATTGCAAGTGCACTTAAGAGAGGTCCCCGTCCTGGTTCGAAATGAAGTTTAATGGATGAAGAGAAATCTCATTTAACGTTTTACTTTAGATAATGAATTAGAGATAATTCAATGCACATTCTGTATTTTATTTATTCTATTACTTTCGTGAATAGTACGTTCTTTAAGAAAATTACTTGCAGAGCCATCTATCGGTATTTATTAGGAGGATATTTAATATAAATAAAATAAAGAAAATTCCTCCTAAACGGCGTGAATTTTAGAAATAATTCGGTACAAATGAAAAGCAAAGAAAATGTTATCGGAGTAAAATAAAATAATCAATTCTAAGGCTTCTTATCAAAGATTTTTAATAAGCTAATCTAATAGGAAAAATATAAAAGTTTGTACTTTAAATCAGCGTGTCGTAGCACCCGCTCACGAATGGTTTCCCCCAGTTTGGGGCTCATTACTGCGGGGTGGTTGGACACGCTGGCTGAAAATACAAGCTCATTTTTGAACACATAAACTGTGTAGGTGTTTAGGAAAATTTCTGGTAGAGCCTTCTATTGGTTTTCATTAGGAGGATATTTAATATAAGTAAAATAGAGAAGATTCCTCCTAAACGGCACGAATTTTAGAAGTAATTTGGCACAAGTTTTATATTTTCAGCTATTAAGTTAGGTTATTAAAAATCTTTGATGAGAAGCCTTTGAATTGTTCATTTTATTTTACTCCGATTACAGCTTCTTAGCTTTTCAATTGTGCCGAATTATTTCTTAAATTTGCGTCGTTTAGGAGGAATCTTCTTTATTTTATTTATATTCTTTAAGAGCTTTATTTTTATATTCCTAGTGAGTATATTTAGATCTACTGTGCTACCTTAGTTACATTGCCCAGTAAGATCATCTTTTTGATGGTGACGCGATTTAATTCTTTGGTGCTACAACATACACAAAAAAGACCTTGATCTGTGGTCGCCTCGTGCTCTTATGTGACTTCTTTAGTAACCCACACATGACTTTTCTTAACTAATCAAATATTGGTATTTCAAAATTATTTCTTCCATATTTAGCAAGTAAGCGTTGCATATGCCCTCAGGGTATACTTACCCAGATGTAGTTCTTCGTGAATTGTTCGAACTTGAGGACACCTTCTGTTAGAGTTGGATCCTTTAGCTTGCTTGTTAGGTTTTCTATTTTTATTATTTAGGTAACTTCCCTTTGGACTCCTTTCTTTGAACGTGATTTGTTATGGCACTTTGGACACCTTTATTTCATTTAACGTCAAAATTTTTATGTTCTTCTGAATACTTTAAACATAGCTACGAAAACAGATTTAAATGGTCATAGCCTACCACAATTGGTAATTGACACGATTACATTTTATACTCATTAAGCTTTAAAACTTAGAAATTCATTTAGAAAAAGCGACCACAGCCCGGAGTTTTATTCCGTAAAGGGATATATACAGTGGAGCCACGTTACTATTAGATTTGTTATTATATTATTTAGGACTTATTTTTGTATATTATTTTTATATTATATCTTACTTAGAATTCATCTTCTTTTGTTCCGTTGCATCCCCTTATATTCGATTTTCTCTTCCTGGAAGACGATAATGTTCCCCTTATTTTATATTTTCATACACCCACAAGCATTTCAATTAGTTGAGGCAGTTATTCCGAGCATCGTTCATTTTGTGTTTATAAAATATAATATATACCATGAATCCCAAGTGAGAGTTATTTTTTGAATGCACCTATTAAAGCCACTATTACTTGAATTTTTAATAACACGGGATAGCAAATTTTAATGTTTTGTTTAATTTTTCATTTACTGTCTATATAATTTCTTTTGTTGTCTAATTCTAATTACGATAGAAATTGAAGTCAGACCTTTAAACTAAATTAAATTAAAATAGGAATATAAGATATTACAAATAGTATCCCTAATACATTCAATGAACGATAACTTCGAACGTTTTGATTTCTTCTTTCCTTTTATATTAGCCTACGGAACTTTCTCAAGCCGATATCTAATGATATTGGCCATAGTTTTCACTAGTCCACTTCCATTGATAACATTTTTTGATAACTGATTAAACCTTTCTCTATATTCACCACCTATGTCACCAATACCCGGATGAAAGCTATCCAAATGTGAATGCATAATAGTATATTAAAAGGAAGACATTTTTATTTCAAGAGTGTGACACAACGTCGTATGAAATAAGTTTTATATACTATTTCATATATTTCCTTAAACTTTAGGAACAACGAATTTTTTTGACATACCATTGATCTAGGGATCTTTATTATTTGATGACAATGACTCTGTGACATTGGAGTATGAAAGTTTTGTCAATTTTATATCTAATTTTGACGTTTAACAAAGTCAATTGGTAATTAACCCTTTAGAATAATATATTGTGTGTTAAAAAGAAGGATATCATGAACTCAAATGGGTTTCAAAATGCGTTCATTTCGATACGCAAATAGATAATAGTATATTAAAAAAAAATTTCATAAGACATGTTTTTATCAAAAAAGTTCAAGTTTAGCAAATTAGCCTTGTAGAGACGAGTTTTCTAATGAACAACTGTGATAAAGCGTCTTATGAAACGAGTTTTTTATATTATTTTATCTATTTTCGAAAAATTAGGAAAAACTGCACTTTTTTGACATATTTGATTTAGTGATTTTAGTGATGGTTAGTTACATTGACGTTTTGACATTTGAATATGAAAATTTTGTCAGTTTTCTATTCGATTTTGACGTTTAATAAGGTTAGTTACTAATGTTGCCAACATTTTAAAATAATATATGCCCTGTTACAAAGAAAGCCATTATATAACTCAAATGGGATTCTAAATGGTTCATTTCGATACGCAACTAGATAAAGTGTATTTAAAACTTTTATTATAAATATTGTCTGCAGTCTGTTTTAGAAACTCATTTGAATTGTCAAATTGGTTTATCTTTTTATTATACTTAATACCAACGTTAGCTATTTTCTTCGAACCGTTCCATTTATTTGAGTTCATTGGCCGAGGCACTTCTTGATCTGGTATTAAATTAATCTAAATTACCTTTTCGTTTTTTATAAAGGTTTGTTCTCAACTAATAAATCTTTTTTTTTAACAGCGCTTAATTCCATAAATAGAATTTTGGTACCAATTTTACCACCTTACAACTCCCAAGAATAGCATCAGCAATTTCCTAATCGTTTTGGAACTTTCTTTTCCCAAGAAGTATTACTGTTTCTTTAAAAACATCCCAAGCAGCACGTTGTAAGTCACTCAGGGTCTTTTCGAATAATATATCTAGTATTAATAGGTTAATTTTGAATCTTACGAAATTCATACATCTACATTAGGAAATTTATGTTTCAGGTAATGAAATCCATTTCTTCTTTTGCTTTAGCCTTTCAATAAGTTCTTCATCAAATCCATCTTGTTTTACTTCTAATACGTTTGACTTTCTAGGTACTCGAAAAGCTTCTCGATGAAGCACTGAACGAGCTACAAAAGGTAAACTGGGATAAATAAGATTCTTCATATTTTGCCAGATAATCTAAAGATTTGGACGTGCCAAAAATAGGAGTCCTTCGTATATTTCGTTTGCTTGCAACAAATTATAGGAATAGTAAATTCCATTGCCGTATCTTTACCATTTAGCCAGCACAACAAGCAGAGTAAGTTTCGTTTTGGTTCTTAATTTTAACTCCAAAGTAGTAATAATGCGTCTGTTTCAGTTGTAAGGGCAATATTCCGTTTATACTGCATAATGGTAAATTCGCATGAAGCATAACAGAAAATATTTGAGTTAATTACATTGCTGAGATATTATTAGTAGAAAATACGACAGGCCAGAACAAACTGATTCAAGTTAATTTAAATCATCTTCCTATACCCTATGTATCCCCTTAATCATGTAATTAGGAATTTATGATGTATGATTGGATTAAAAACAGATAGAAGCGTGGCCAAAGGATAGTGAAGTAAATGCAGGAGTTTGTTGATCATGTGCAAACAAATTTGGAAGCACGCTGGTTCTAGCAATATTTAGAGTTAATTTAGTAACACATGATATTCCTCCAATATAGTAATAAATTTAGGTTTTTCAGAGAAAGCATTTTTGAGCATTTCTTAAAATTTTGTGGCGGAAGAAAGGTGAAAACATTTTCATAATCGGAATGAGCTATACGCGCGGGTCATATAATAGGATGTAGGAAAATAAATCTTTGTTTACTAATGTAACTAGAATACAAAATGTCTATCTCCTTATCTTAAAATGTGAAAGTATAATGACTAGCATCAGAAATAAGGAACGTATTACACCATGTGATAGTCCTCACTTCCTAAGGCTACTGGAAACATCTCTTTGAAGCGACACACTTTTACAGACAATTCACTTAACTAGTCTGCGTCATATAATGTAACAAAATTTGTCACGTTAATGCAAGATCGTCCACATCACCTAGTTACAGCTACGATACAATTTTTTTCAAAAATCAACACATGTGAACGTGTTCGAAGCGACTGGATAGCCAGTCCGCGTCTATGAGATAATTAAATTTATTCGTGTCGGAATATTTAACACAGCGTATCTACGATCAAGATCTGAAGCAAAGCATTATTGAAAGTACGACACCATCGATTAAAATAAAATGTTCCTTCTTTGTATTGAAGTTTCTCATCAGTGGACGGTGTCTTGGAACTTGTTTTAAAACAAGCAAAAATTTTTATAAAAGATAACATAGCGGTGAGAAGACTTTTAACCAAGTCGTTGCTCCAATGCAATGCCATTTGTAATTCGTACATATATGAAAATATTTTATTATTTTAGAAGTTTGATAATATTAGGCAATTTAACCAATACAACAAGTATATACGAATTTCGCAACATTTAATGAGCATTCATAAACAATTGACTAAAGGGGGATTTACATTATTTATTATAATAAGAAAGCTAAGAACGTTGCAACAAACTTAAAAGAGTTAAAATAAGAGTAAAATCGCAGATTATTTGCTAGAAACCTATTCTATCATTTTACTAAATTGTTTTAAATGTTCTTTTCGATGTTTATAGAATTTTTCCAAAAGAAAAACATTTTCTTACCTAAATATATTGTTAGGCTATTATCAAGGTTTGCTCAAATTTTTTATTAATTACTTCTATTGCAATCATCCAAAATAAATGATTTGAATTTTTCATTTTACAACATATTACACCAACAAATGATTAAACTATGGTGATTAAAATATTTTTTATTTTTATGTTATTGTTAGTTTGACCATGGTTTTAATATCATCATAATTGCTTGCGCTGATAAAGGGAAATTGCCAGCCCTCTTCAGTTTAAATTAGAAAACAAACACGGACAGCAGTAATTGTAGATTCAAGTATGACGAGGTTAGGAATTTATTGAAATGCTACCTATGTATTTACCTCAAGGGATGCTATTGTAACTACACGAAATCACTCAAAATCCGAATAAAATCAAGCAGCCCTAGGTAACGAACTCAAGATCTCCGGAAGTACGAATATTTTTAATGCTCGTTACTTCGTTCTTTAAGTTTATCTTTGTATATTGTATTTGAAATAGCAGTTATACTTTTTGAATGTTTATATTTTGAATGCCTGCATATCGTCCTAATTATTATAACATAATAACTTTTAGTGCAAAGTATTTATTCGTAAAGGAAGTAATTGCAAATCTATAAAGGTCCATAAATTTTAACTGTTAGTAGTAGGCATATTGAATAAAACATTTACTTACAATAATCAGCAACCGCTCAAAATCAATCGATGAATAAATTTACCCCCACCCACAAATGTAGGATTGTTCTTCTAATGTAGTCTATATTTAAATGTGCGTATGTGTAAAGCAATATATTATTATCAGACATAGTGTGTCTGCATAAGGTAACTAAGTAAATTTTAACAAACAAATTTTGATAAATCCAAATATCTTTTAATTTTTAAATTAAGTCAGAGAGTGTGCCTACGGACGTGACAACGATCCTAGTTACCGCGTTAGTGAAAAGGTGCCAGAAACTTATTACATTCCAATCGTCGGCAGAAATGCGCAAACCCAAGAGATGTCATTTACCTATCCTGAGGTGTAGAAATTCCCTCATCTTTAAATTTTTAATACTGAAGTATAAACTTTATTAGATAATATTATCACAAATACGCATGTTAGAAAAAAACAATGTGCTGTATCTCTCTTAACGTGCGAATAAGGACTATTTCTTTACAAAAAGCTTGAAACTATAACCCTAAGCAAATTCCTTTTCTGTAAAACTGAAGTGTTTTGTTTTATAAGAAAACATTGATCTTAGTTATATTGCGGAAACTGTGAATTAACAGTATATAAAGTTTATCTGTACTTCATATGCATTAAAGCAATACATAAATGAAGATTACAAAATTAACAGATTTTTAGTCTTCAATATTTATTCTAATACTTAATGTATACAAGAAATGAATAAATCACTTAAACGCTGATTTTGTTATTTTTAAAGATTTTTCTGGACAACTAAATAAATTATGCAGTAGTAACAATTTATAAAATGGTTCGAAGGAAAGCACATTTATTTTTCAGTTTTTATTCGCGAATTCAAAAATCTACAAAATATTTCCATCGACAGAATTGCTGAATCACATAGACAATACTATGCCACATCCCGTATCAACTCAGAAGTAGAAACAATTGTTTCGTTGGATTTATCAATCTCCATCAGGACTGGACTGCTGTAGTCAAAAGCTGGTTATCGGAACCAGCCTATTATAGCTAAGAAGATATAAAATGGAGGAGTAAGGCATTATTCTCTAACAAAATCACATCATTAAATTTTATTTCAATAAATTTGAGAAATATAGAATATAATTAAGCAAGAGTTTTAAATAATAATTAATATGGGCAGTATTTATATTGAAAGTTAGACATTTTTGAACATAACCTTATTCAAAACATCTTGACATTTAAGGTGATTAGTGGTGTTTGTAGTGACTTCAAAATTGTGCCTCAGCCTGAAAATGGAATTAGCTCGTAAAAATTTTCGCGCGATGTTTTATTACGACCTTCGACGTGGATTATCTAGACAAGAGTTCATCAATCAACCTACTATTACTTTTAGCGATGAAGTCCCATCCTTTGCCACTGTGAAAAGCTGTGTATAACGAGCTTAATCGTAGCCGCCGTTTGCTCATCGACAAAAATTGCTAAGGTCGTCCACAATCAGTTGTTGCGCCAGAAAACATTGATGCTGTGCAAAAACTGATATTGTAAAATCCTTAGTTCGACCAACATATATAAAACATCAAAATTTAGCCGTGAGAAAGGTTTGTTCACGTTGGATCCCACATAATTTGAAAACATCTGAAAAAGATGTCTGTGCCGATTGATGCAAGCAAATTCTTACGAAATAAAATGGAGGTGCTTCAAAAGACATATATAATACTGAAATAGGTAACGAACCATGAATATATGCGTGTGAGCCGGAAAGTAAACACCAGTCGACTGTATGGGTGTTTCAAGATGAACCCAACAGAAGTTGTTCGCGCTCAAAGCACTACGAAACAAATGGTCGCTTGAATTTTTGGAAAAACTGGTTAAGGGACAACAATGCCTTTACAGGAACGTAGAACGGCCACTTCTCAATGGTACACCACCATTATTTTGCCAAAAATCTTCAGAGAAATAAGGAAAACAAACAAGCGCTGTAGGTTCATTCTGCATCACAACAGTGCGAGCTTCGCACATATCGTCTAACATCTGATTATTTGAACACTCAAAAAATCAAATTAATGGATCATCCGCCGTACAGTCTTGATTTGGCACTGACTTCTTTTTGTTTCTGAACGTCAAGAATAAATTACGTTGACAACGGTTTTCGTCGGGAGAAGAACCGGCTCATGTGTTCAAAAACCATGTTTTAGAGATGTCTCAAACAGAATGACAAATATTTTGACAATTGTTTTGAAAGAATGCAAAAGTGTATAGATCGTAAGGGAGAATACTTAGAAAAACAATAAATCAATGTTTAATGATAAATTACTCGTATCAAAAAAAATATAATATAATTTGATTAAAAATATTTTCAATTTGTATAATTTATAGATTAATCGCTTATAGTAATCTAATTTATTTTTAGAATAATTTTTATTCAGCCAATGGGGCTTACCTTTGAATAAAACGTTGAATTACAATAACTTAATGGCAAAAAATGTTTCAATATTAAATTTTCAATTGTAACTATTTTAGTTATTTCCAACTGACCCTCCCTATAATCAATCTTAAACAGAATTTACATTTTTTGTTAATTCTATATCAATAGAACATTAATCTTTGCTACACTGTCTCTTGTATCGGATTTAGATATTAGCCGTTGCTCTTTAACTTCTCCAAACTTCCTAAAGCTTGTAACGATTCCATTGAGTATTTTTTTCAGTCATAGGGTTTAAATGAGAAAATATGTCCTGCACATACGTCGAATTATTTGATGGCATACTCTGCGACTAAAAAATAAATTTAATGTGCCCGAATTTGAATAATTAATCTTGCAAATTAAATCAAATTTAGAAAACCACCAAACACAATATAAACAGTTAATAGATACACTTAACAAGAGTGATTCACAAATTAAAAGCACTAACAGAAACAACTTGTACAACTAATACAAGAACAGGATGCGAACCAATAAAATAAGGTAAAAAATATAGGAAATCTTCAAATTGCAACAAATCTGGAACGATTACGGAAACCTTTAAGATTTGGTAATTTAAATCAATATTAGCAATTCTACATGGTCAATAGGATAATCAAAGGTTACTATCAATATAACAAAACCCACTAAACCTATAAGTGGGGCGAAAACATGTCCATAACTTAAAAGCGGTTGCATATGGTTATAGGAATGTTTAATATGAACTGAATCCTTATTAAGTTCTTCATAACTCGTGTAGTCCATGGAAGGGCCTCAAGTTCATGCCCAATCAAGAGATATTTTCAAAATTTGTGGTATATAGGTATCCCACTGTTACGCGCTATATCTGTAAAAATATCACGGCTGCAGTATTCATGGTTCATGTGATATCAATTTTTCAATGGAACATGACTTCGGCCGTCAGTAGAAAAAAATATTTATCCTAATAAATATAAGCATTAGGAGAACAAGAATTGATAAACTTATTTTTAATTTTTATGTTGAATCGGAATGTGGAAAGAAAATTGTTGCTATATTTAAAAGAAATTAAGTTGGTAGCTACTTCCGGTATTTCAAGAAGGTAGGCCAGTTTGAAAATATTTTATGATTCAAATTAGGTACTCTGCAAAAATGACTTTCGTATCCCTTTTGGCGTTCTATATCCTTCTAATGTGCCATGACCGTGGGATATCCGGTATAATTTAATTTTACTTACCTGATAACTTTGGATTCGATATCCTAACAATACTACTCTACAATTCATTGTTTGATTTACTTAGCTTTAGATATTAATTGATACTTTAGATCTATAGTTTACCACCAAGACATTTTATGTAAATCTGATAATGTTCATAATTACTTTTTTGAAATTAGTTCACAATTTTCAATATTTGATTTTGTTGTTACTTAAAACATTTAAAGCACTCATAGAAGTTAAAGTATAAATTAAAACCAAATCACTGATTATTACACGCTTGTAATTTATTTAATAGTCGCCTATAATCGTTTACTTTCCATTCCCGTATTTCTATGAACAGTGAACTTTATGATATTTCATATATATATAAACGTACAATTTTTGACAAGTATTTTAATACATATTAAAAATTTTCTGTATCGGCTGAGGTTGAAACTCAGCACCTTGTGTTTACATGACACATGCTCTAACCAACTGAGCTACCGACGCCTACACACTTGATAGCAGAAAATCTCGAAATGTATATAATATCAATTCAAGGCGTTAGATATTTTTAATAGACATTTTCATACCAGGTAACTGATGAGCCTGCGTGATATGCAAGTTTCACACCGACAACCTAGCATGCATTATCTATCGAAAGACTATTTTTAACAATTGCTAATTTTTAATATAATTTATATATATCAAGTTAACTTTTTTAAATTTATCTATTTGAAATAATTATTTTAAATGTATAATATTTGACAAGTATTTTTAATACATATTAAAAATTTTCTGTATCGGCTGAAGTTCGAACTCAGGAACTTGTGCTTACATATATATATATATATATATATATATATATATATATATATATATATATATATATATATAT
>JAHWXV010142993.1:0-11913 GCA_024586415.1 Phrixothrix hirtus
TTCGAAACGTTTAATTTTTATTAAAGTTACACAGTTTATCCAAAAATTGTTTTAATTATGAATAATAACTGTGAAAGTTTCCATAAATATTTAAAATTATGATTGTTTTAATTAAAATTTTAGTTTACGATGCTATTTGTAAAGAAAGCCATTTCAATTAAATTTTTTTGATTGTCTACCTTGGATAACTGAACGTCTTTATCGTCCCTTTCTTGTTAAACGTTTTCGGATACCTGGGCATTTTCAGATTAGAATAAGCCCTCTCCTGATTCCTTATAGAAATTTTAATGTCTTTGACTTTTTTTTTGGCAATGGTTACAGTTTTTTTTTCAATTACAAAATTATAAAATTGTAAAATATTCTCTCTTTAATGAGGATTTTCCGTGTTATTCACATATTTACAATTAAAATCTAAAATCTTATTCCGAGGAGTAAGCAAATTTTGTGGTGTTCGACTGCTGGAATTTCACACTTTTCTATTTATTAATTTAATTTTTAGTCGCCGCTTAAAATTATAAAAAGCTGCATTGGTTACCGATAGTAAAATAGTTTTCCTACAATAATGTAGTTTCTTGATTATTACCTAATCAAAATTTCTTTCCATACAGTTGGGAAGGAATCTATTACTGACTAATACGTTTTCTATCGCAAAAAATACAAACGTGATTTGGTTTCATAGCTGTTAAATTAACATTACGTTTCTAGAAAATTATATTTTGCTAATTTATTGATCAACAGAAGCAGTCTCTTATGAAATAGAGTGAATAGAAGCGAATTTAACGAAAAGAATTATTGCAACTATGTTTTGTCACACAAGAGCATCGTGTGCATATCTGAAAGAAAAATTATTATTTTTAAGAAATGAATAAATCGATTTAAAGTTGTCACATGCGCGGCTGGCGTTACGCCCGACGACGATGTTGGTCGCCCGCTAGTTTCTCGAAGGTGGGTGGGAGGTACGCGACAAATTTCACCACCATGTCCACGCTCTAAGGAAAACGCTGGAATTACGTATAAAAGGTTTGAAGGTTGAGGGTGGGAGCACTGCTCTTTGTTGGCCGTATAATGAATCGAACTGTCCTTTGGAACAAGGAAAAACGGTCCCGGATTTGTCTCTTACCTAGGCCCCAAATAGCAGAATGAATTAAGACCATGGCTAGAGGGGGGGGGGGCACCTTGACTAACACATAACCCCTGAAATACAAAATAATCATAATTAACTTATTTTAAGTTTAAAATGAAAGTCCAATTGGGGAATAACTATTTATCTATATGTAAAGAAATCGCTTATTCAGCATACACAAAAACAAAAACAGGACACACATTGTTACAATCAAACTTCTCCGGCTTTTGAATACGGCCTAATTCAAGAGTTACGGGGAAGAATAACCAATCTGCTATAAAATGAACTTATTGTCTAAATATCCCATTCAAAGTAAATACAGGTATGCATTCATAGTTCGGACAGGAATTATGCACTGACAGGCTCCCCTCAAAATGGAAATGGTTTAAGTTCGGCTCTACAATCTTCGGTAGTCGGGACTATAAATTACCGTATTTCCGCCGATACACGTTGACATATCACATACTGCCTTACAGGCAACCAACATTGAAGCAAACAATATAATAATAAGTACCTTTGTTGGCCTCGACGCGTCACAGGACTACTCGCTTACCCAAAAACACCATAAACGTCGGCCATGACTTTTATATATTCCTGCGTTCTGAGGTGGACTCACACGTCCTATGAAGCTGCGGACAGGATGAAAAAAGTCAGGTAGTTCCCCCGAAACCCACTATTTGGTTTCTCAAGGCCGAGATTCCGCCACACTTACTCCTACGGAAACCTTGCACTCACCCCGGAAACTTCAAAAATCACTCATACACGACCGATTTCTATCACGTACAACCTACGCATGTTATAATGCAACAACGCAGTGGTCTCCAAAGAGTTATTACAAATTATTCACATTCGTAATCCACAAGAGTGAAAATCGCTTACAACTGTCACTTTATTTTATTAATTAATTTTTAATCGCAACCGATAGAAAAAAACTCGTCTCTCGTGTTTTTGTTCTGACCGACTCTATTTATTTTCATAGTCCTAACAACTACGCATTTACCGTAAACGTACAGCGGGAAATTTAAATATTGGTGCGGGACGCCAACAAAACCTGACAAAGTACACTAAAAGCACTATTACGCATTTACTGAGTAAGTAGTCCAATCTCTATTATTATCGAGAGTCCATTGGCACTGTTTTGGCATACTTTCTATAAGATTTTCCGTATATTGTTGTGGCAAAGATTGCCAGATAGCTCGGACATGGCGACATAACTGCTTTAAAGTAACACACGCTTTCCTCGAAGCTTCCTCTTAATAATGGACCACACATTTTTAATTAGGTTCACGTCAGGCAACTGCGCAGACCAATCCAAGGTTTGAATAACATTTTAGGCTTTCCATACACTACACAAGCGTCTGAGGTGTTTCTGGTCATTGTCCTCTTCCAATATCCACGATTTATTATTCGATCCATACCACTTATCAGTAGACTTTAACAATGCTCGGCTATAGATTCGGAGCACATTTTTAGCATTTAGATTGTGAGTAAACAAATACAAAGTGCCAAGATCGTGAAGACTAAAACATCACCCAACATGGACCTTAATTGGATGTTTAACAATGCGTTGCAAAGACCAAGTATGTTTGGCACAAAATTACATTACTCCAATCACGATCAAATTTTGCATAACTCACAGCGGCGCTTTTCGACATGCTCCGGTTTGAGGAAAGGTTTCAGTATCGTGCTACGCCAAGAAATGGTCGCCTTGTGTAACCGCCTTTTCAGAGTCATTATACTAATATTAACTTCCTTTTTAGCCAATAGCTTTTGCCCTTCTCGCAATGTCAACTCGAAAATGATTTAATCTTCTTTTTCAGACATCCCTTGCGTTTTTTCTTTCCCTGTATATATAATAAAGACGTGATGATTCGGCACGTAAAGTTCTGCAACTTCATTTTATATTTCATACTTTCATTTGTGCTGTGCCTATAGATATGCCAAATATATATATATATATATATATATATATATATATATATATATATATTTGTGCTGTATATAAATATAAAAGATGACGTTATGATTGTGGACTTCAAAATCTAAGTTATGTGCCCTATAGCGAAGTTTGCTTTAATATTTAGTAGGATTTTTAATTTTAACTGTAAATATCAATTTATTGTCGCTTAATTAAAACTAATTTACTATGAGTTACTATTAATAAATTTGCATCTTTGAACTTCATATCTGTTGATAACACTATGGCTTAGCATGTATAATATTTAAACGCATTCTAGTTTTGCATTTTACCTTTATTAGTCATTTATTGTGTTATACTTGTATGTAATATTCATCCAAGCTCCACATTTTCGCTATAACTCGGCCCTCTCTTCAGAATTTTGTTATTAGATTGCATTAATTGTTATCTTATAACTCGCTACTCAATTGGAAGGGCATGCAAGGCAATCTGAAATGTTTTGTTTGTGTTGATTCACAAAAGATGTGATACATTGCTAGAAATTGATAAACACAAGCATCCAGGAAGACCTTTTATTATGCTTATTTAATTCATTTGACTTCTTCCCATTTGTTATTGCAGAGATCGTATCTCGTACCGTATAAAGTTTCAATCTTCAAGAGGCAAGTTGGAGTTTGCTTTTTTTCTACTCAACTCAACTCAAGTACATTTTTGTTCAATATATCAAATAACCAGTATATATCATTTAGTGTCATTTCTTTATAAATTATTTTGACGTATATACAAATGTTGTACTTTGCGGTGTACCAAAAATGATTATTCATTGGACTATTATTATATTTTTCCTTCATGGAACGTTTTATTTTAATCGGAATTGTTTAGCATTAACTTTTATTTATAGATATATGAGGTACGTTCATGAATTACCAAAGAATCTGTGATTTTTTATTTTTCTTTAACCATGTAAAGCATTAACGAATCTGCAAATTTATGCTTGTGGTTCTGCTAGCCAAAATAAGGTTTTATTTTGTTCTAAATTTATTGTTTACTCTTTATACTGCAATGACTATTGCAGTTTAGCTGAACATGGAGGTGCTCCAACGCCCAGAAGGGGTGTTTAGCTTAGTAAACACCACATTGACAAGGGACATACGATTTTACTTCCTTATCCGAGAACAAGGTACGTTTTTAGATTATTTTTTGCTAAAAAAATTTTGACTTTAAACCAACGTCCTTTTGGCATAGATATATATCTACAAACCATCGGGGCCGACCTTAAAATTTTATTTTTAACAGTTTATAAAAGCAATGTATTTTTATCGCTCAAAACTACTTGACATAAAGCAATATATTATAACATGCGATTATTTAAACTAAAATTCCCAGTGGGCTATGAAATTTTTCCGTAGAGCGTAACTTAGACACACGCAAGTCAACCAAAGTAAATACA
This sequence comes from Phrixothrix hirtus, assembly GCA_024586415.1. Lineage (NCBI taxonomy): Eukaryota > Metazoa > Arthropoda > Insecta > Coleoptera > Phengodidae > Phrixothrix > Phrixothrix hirtus. Next base: position 4,492 of record JAHWXV010142993.1, read on the forward strand.
TAACCTACAAATTATTTATAATAATAATGTCAACAAATGTTAGATGCCTTATGTTGTTATTAAATTTTTATTACTATAATGTTTTATTTCACAGTAATTGTGACAACAAATTACAAAACCAATTAATAACAAAACATGAGAAATTCAAACTGCCACTTTTACAGATAATTATTACTGAGAATGGAATAAGCTAAGACATGAATTTTTTTTCGTAGCCCACTGGGAACTGAAATTTAAATAATAGCATGCTATAACAGTGTTTTGCTATAGGAGTGCTGAAATTTTGAAAATTATAACGGGACGACGTTTTGCGACCCTAAGGGTGCAGATGGTGTTATGTCTTGAACTTGCGATGTTGCGCCAGCACGCATACAACGGAGTAGGGGGGTTCAAAGTTGGCTATTAATATAGCTGGGATAAGTTCAAGAACGCTAGTATCGTATAGTGACAGAGGGAAAAGTCGTATTTAGAGGGTGCCATTTCGCTTGGCGACGTTAGCTTGTAAAAAGGAGGAAATTGAGAATGAAGGCTACACTTCGAAACTGTTTAACGGGACAGCAATGAAATACTTACTATATAGACGGTGAATCGTACGCCACTGGGTATATACTTCGATCAGCTCAATAAATAGGATGTCTACCTTAACTTATTTCTAATAATTCTCTGAAAGAAATAAGGGTTACTTATAAACTAAGAAATAATAGAAACTGAATTCGATATTTCAATATAATAAACACTTTGTAATTCGAAAAGTAATTCGTTAAAAGCAAATTGATTGATTTAAATATATTTATATGTAGTAACATTTTCCGTGGAAATCTGTTAAGTGAAAGTGACACGCGAAAAATCTATTTGTAACGAATCGCGCGTGCTTTTGTGCTTACATTAAAATTCCGACACTTATACATATAAGACATTGATAAAGACTGTAAGAACGCAAACAGGAGTGAATTACCATAAGTTAATTCAATTTTAATTATTCTTAATCAACCCGAATAAATAAATTAGTAAATAATTAGAATATAAGAATGACGACATATTGCGTAATAATATTCCTGATTTAAACCGTTGAAAAGCCGCTCAAATTAAATATAGATTGCTTCTAAGGTATAAAATAAATATAGAAACAATCTAAAAATCACTTTTAATTAATGAGAAATCATTAATTGAAATTGCGCAATATTGCATTATAATTAAATTGATAAACGAAGCGCATAAGGCTGTCCGCATATCAATTAGTGCAAGCCTGAATACACAATTATCAATAGCATTCGAAGAAAAGAGAGCGATATTTGACAATTCTGTATAAAAGCACATTTTCAATGCAAAAAGGAGTTCTCTGTTTGAATGGTACCGAGCGGTTCTTTGTCTGAACTTATATCGAAAACAATATATTAGTATATTAAGCTTTACCTGTAAGGTTAAGCTGTATTTTGTTAAAGTTAAAAAAGCTTTGCTAATTGCAAAGTACGTAAACCGCTTTCCGTAGAATTATTAAAATTCTATTATTAAAACCGTTGTCGCAGTCTTAATCTGCGAAAACGGTTTTCAGTTATCCGAAAGGGTGATTCTTCTTTGTACCGTCCGAATTCCGTCGACCTTATGATCGAGACTGGATGCGTTGCTTTGTAGCAGTACAACCCGGCTTTTGTAGCGGAAACAAAGAAGCTGTTGTAACCGTTATCAACGATGTTGTCAAACACATTTGCGTTGCTAGGTAGCGAAAATCTGTTTGACGCCCGCCGTCGAGATACCTTCTTCCGCCATGTGGCATCGGTAACGAGCAGAGTAAGATATCTTTACTGGAACCACCAGATCCCTTACGCAAAGAAACACGCCTGCTTGCGACGTAGCCCCTTGCACCCCTCGAGGAATACTAAACTAAACAAGCCTAGGGTATCAGGAGAACAGCCACGATATACGGACAGCGGGCGTGCCCTGTTGTTATCAAATGCGACGCTGAGCGTCTGTCAAACCAATATTAAACACCGTCGATACAAAGAATCCCTTTCTTGCATTGGATGAAGTTGTTAATACTTGTAAATATGTACAAATTATCGTAGAATGTTCTTTTAAATTATTATTTTGATTAGTATGAATAAATTATGTTTTGAAGATTTTATTCATGCTATTATTGCCGCCGGAGTTACCTATATAAATTCAATGAGTTAATGTGAAAAGTTCGTTACATATAACAAGTTGAGATCACATTCGCTGGTCGTCTCATTTTAATGCTTAAGCTTCTTCCTTTAGCATAACCGAATCCGGCTTATACCAAGAGAGTTTTAGGACTACCAGCAACCTCCGCTATACCGTTCTGAATCTACCCATTATAAGTTACCCCGGCTGCTAACATATAAATTAATTTTATTGAACCACTTTGAACCGTTACAATGTATGTAACGGTAAATTAAAGCATAATTAACTATAACTAAATTAGGGGTTCCCTGGGTTTCTAATGTTTATATTTACTCTCAATTTAACAATAAACTCAGCCTTTAAATTAAATAATTAAACTTCCTAAAATTCGGTATACTATTTGCAAAAAATTATTTCAAATGTCTATTTTTAACTTGACCGAAATACTAGTTCTAGCGGGGTTTATGAAAAGAGTTGTAGTCAAAGTAGAAAAACGTTAATTGCATGTGATCTGTGGACTCCGAATCTCTCAAAGAAGTAGGGAACAGTACCGTCTCTGGTTCTATATTATCTCGTACCTTACTTGTACTGCACAATTCGATCCTTTACCCCCGTATAGGAAACGAACGCTGAAAGACGATAATCAACCCAATTACAATCCACCCGTGGGCGTCAATATGCCGAATTTTCCAAAATTCGGATAATAACGAAACTTAAAATTTGGGCACCTCTTCTATCCTGGAATTCAAATTGAACCTTGACATCGTCCTTTTTAAAGTACGCGTGTACTCAGCGACGCAACCAAGAAAGCGTTGTTACTCTCTCAATTTCTAGCTTCGACTGACTCAGAAGCACTTCTTTCGGAACGCGGCGGGAAGTTATTTTTAAAAATACTCGCGTCTCGAAGGTTATTGCATAATGAGATATTATCAAATATGCTTAAAACTGTGTATACATTTCTATATACCAGGTGCCTCTAAATAATTTATTATTGTTCGTCAAAACTTAAGACGCGCTTACAAAATTTTAACCATCTAAACATTTTTTCAATTTCGTTTATAAGAAACTTGTTCATTTGTGACAATTACCAAACAAAAAAACACGTGTATAGCCGAAATCCAAATACGTTAAACCCTGAATTTGCACATGAAACTTTTTTTGGCTAGTTCTAGAAATAACTATAATTGTAAAATAATATAATGAGAAATTGGGCGTATTCATATCTATAATAAATTAAAAGGTCTTCGTCCAAATTTATTATATTTGGACGAAGACCTTTTATTTTATTATAGATATGAATACGCCCAATTTCTCATTATATTATTTAACAAAGGCTAGTCGTGCCCATAAAATATAATAAATTTGGACGAGGACTTTTTAATTTATTATAGATAACTATAATTGTACTTTTCTTACTGAGTGGAGAATCTGAGTAACTGACTGATTTAGGAATTGATAGACAATGACGTAATTATCAAATTTAATATTTTTGTATTTGTTAATGAGGTTTCGGAGCACGAAAATGTCCTTGGCCCTTGCGCATTCAACAATTAGGGTTATTTTGACAGGACTACTTAGCATAACCTGGAAGTGTACCAATCCACATCAGAGATTTTTAGCGTGTGACGTTACGGTTTTCTCTAATTACGTCGCGGGGAAAAATTATTTATATTTTGCTTTTCCAGGCAACAGTCGTGAGGCCGGATTCTTTATTTACAGGACTTTTTCTTTGGGCTTGGTTGTTTATACCTAGATAAATTGGTGGATAAATAATAAGGCAATAAACCTTCATAAGTTATATATTACAAATAAAAACAAATGGATGATTAATTACAAACTAAGAAGAATTTACAAGATGAGTACGAAAAGTTCAGAATAATTATATACAAAAAATAACGAAAGATTCAAAACAATTATGTAAACGCTCTCTGATACTAAAACAAATATGTGCAAAATGAACTAAATGAAATGATCATTTAGCTATTTTTTTGTGTCTACGACAACAGCCATCAAATATTGACTTTTAATTCGTAAAGCTCAATCAATGAATGTACATAATGATTGTCAATAGGGATCAGCTTGTTTCAGCTAGTGTTAACTTTAGCAACGGACGGATGATATTATGTAACTAGCGTTAATGAAATTAATTAAGTAGCACTTCTCATAAAAAGGCTTTCAACCAAGAGTCATTAATTTCTACAGGTCTTAAACAAATGCTAGAATGCTTTTGGAAGTTGTCTAGTAGCGGGTCTCGTATCAATACAGCTTACATCGATACATAAATGGTTTAATAATCGATCTAAAGGACTTTATGTGCTCCTATCACATAAACCTTCTGCGGCCTGGATACCTCGTAACGCCAGCTCTTATGGCACGAGCAACAAGAGGAGACGTTTACGAGCTCTCAATGTGGGTCTATCAGATTCCTCCGTCGAGTCGTACGTTCAACTGGGACGGAACAAATAAGACGAGCCTCGCACAGTACATAACGGTGATTTTCAGGATTCTTTAGTTACCTTATCGCCCAAGCAACTGTTTAACTGAAGGATCGTAACTAGCCTTCGGCGACGATTCCCGCTGCCCAAGCAACTAAGCGTCGTCGACGATAACGGAAAGGTAGAACAACTTTCAAGCGAAAACTAGGTTCGTCGGCTCAGTTATATATTTTAAATTAAAGGTTGATTCATTAAGCGAGCCCCACCATGATCGTGTGACTCGATGTTTAGGGCTTCGCGGTCGGACTCGAAGTATATAGTGGCTCTCGGCTCCGCGGTTGCAGTCGAAGTATCTCGCCTCGCGGTTGAAGTCAAAGTATATCCTAAGCGTTCTTGCGTTGCTCTTTATATACTAATTTAAGACGCAGTATCTTTTTCATAAAAGAAAAGACTCGTCTAGAATACCAAAACAAAATGCATTACAACTCCACATTAAATTCACCACAAGCAATTGTTAATGCGTTTAGTGAATACTTTTCTAGCGTGTTATAACGTAATTGAACCTAATGTTGAATTAGAATTAAATAGTTTCAGTAATATGCCATGTATATCGATCAGTTTCATAAGTGAATTAGAAGTTCTAGATGCTATTTGTAAATTAAAGGGTAAAAAACCGCCGGTGATGACCAAGTGCCTAGTTACTTAATTAAGGATTGTGATAGAGTTCTTGTTGCTCCTTTAAACCATATATTCAATCTTTCCCTTGAAACAAGCACATTTCCTGAGTTTTAGAAAATGACCCGTACATGCCCTATACACAAGAATGGTGACTATTCAACTGTTTCTAGCTATAGATCTGTTAACATTATATCTAATTTTGCAAAAATATTTGAAATGATGGTATATTCACGGTGAAATGTTATATTTCTCCGTATCAACATGGGTTTATAGAGCGTCAATTAACTGTTACTAATTTAGCATGCTTAACAACATACATAGCACAAATTCCTAACGGGCAAGGACAAATCGATGTTATATACACGGACTTTGCTAAGGTTTTTGACCGTATTAACCATAGCGTTTTAATAACAAAATTGCATAAATTTGGATTCTCTAATTCTTTACTAAAGCTCTTTAAGTCGTACCTTGTAAACCATCTTATAATAACCATAAATCTACTTCATTTAGAGTATCATCTGGAGCCCCACAGGGTTTCACCTTAGGGCCTCTTTTATTTCTATTAGCCATTAATGAGTTGCTTGATGTTCTACAATGCAATAAACTGCTTCTTGCTGATGACTTGAAACCTTTTTCGTCTATTAAATCCTCTTCGGACTATTTGGAAATGCAACGAGGAGTAACCAACTTAGTAAACTAGTGCAACACTAATGGATTTCAATTAAATATTTCGAAATGCACAGTGGTATCGTATACGTGTAGGCAGAATCCAATCCTTTATCCTTATCAAGTAGAATCTATAATTTTGCAACGATGCAACTCTATTAAGGATTTAGGGATTGTTTTTGACAGTATCTTAAGCTTTACTGAGCCTATCGAAACAGTTCATTCTTCTGTCACCAAAACTTTAGGAAATTCTAAGCACTTCACTAGCGTTACTGCAATTAAAGCTCTGTTTTGTGCACTGATTCGCTCGAAGATTGAGTATTGTGCGATAATTTGGCACCCTATCTATGAATGTCACATTAAAGCTCTAGAATCAGTTCAGTTAAACTCAATGGAGTTTACCCAAAAAGAGGTTTTCCTGAAGAAGAGCTTCTTGAAAGATTCAAAATGCACAGCCTTGAGGAAAGACCAAAAGCAATAAGTATTACTTTTTTATATAATTTGATTAATTCTAAAATAGATTGCCTACTGTTTCTTCCAATGATCAACTTCCAAGTACCAAATAGGCAGACATGCACTAATAGGACCTTTTACAACCCCTCTATATGAACCAACACTCTCTTAAAATCATCTATTGTTAGGATGACAATTATTTATAATAATATATGGGAGTGTACCGATATTGATATTTGTCCACTTAAGCAATTATTAAATTTATTATAATTCAAATGTGGATAATACGACTATTTTCCTATTTTTAATTATTATCTTATTTCTACTTGATATTTTTTTTGTTTTTAGTTAATTTTCATAGAACTTCTTATTTTATTTTATTTTTTTTGCTTTATATATATTATATTTTATACTACTTATTATACTTAATATACTTTGTTTCATATGGTATTTTGCTTTTGTAAATTATATAGTATTACCTCGGAATTGTTTCGTTTTTTTACTGCTTTTTTTTACTGATATTTTTATTGCTGTTTTATCATCTAATGTACCTAAATCCTCTAACATATTTATGTTTATAACGATATTTATATTTATATCGAAATTATTAATTATTAGTACACATAATTTTGTATTTAGTTTTTAATTGTCCTTTATTTAGGATTTTTTTTCTGTTGGACAATAAAGCATTATTATTATTATTATTATTATTATTTCCACTAGTGTAACTTATTTGCTAGTTCATTCTTGCCCTTTACGATTATTTCTGTACTTGAAATTTGCAACATGTTCATATTTTATATGGAAGCATTTTATTTGATATATACAATTAACTTATTTTATTTTAACTAAATACATTATTTGTAGTTTGTCTAATTCAAGTTAGGCAAGCTACTGGATTTACAAACATTTATATATATATATATATAAATGTTGGATTGGTTTTCTGGGTAATCCCTCGCGTAAATATGTTTTGGTTCTGAAAAGAACCTATTGGACGACGTTTCGGCCGACTGACATCTGCCATTATCAAGTCTGTTGTAACTGTCTA
>JAHWXV010143007.1:0-14921 GCA_024586415.1 Phrixothrix hirtus
TATATATATATATATATATATATATATATATATATATTTGTTAAATAAACGAATTTAGTGTACTTTATTGTCTTAAAAAGTGCGGCTTACAAAAAAATGGTTTATTTTTGTACAACGTTTGTATGTAGCGGTGCACCTTTCATCAAAAAAACATAATCAAGATTTTGAACTTATTTTTCGAATCTGTAATCGAATTTTCAATTAGATGACAAATATTTAACGTATCGGGTATTTTACCCCAAATTTTACGCCAATAGCCCCAATTTGGTACGCTACTGAGATATATTCATTTATAGAAAGGTCTTAAAATGTTACCCCTTAAGTGACTTAGGTTTCCGATAAAAAAAACGCATATCAATTATTTTTGTCTATAGTATGTGTGCAAAGTTTCAAAGATAGCAAGAATTCACATTTGGTAATGTTACCATGTTGGTAAAAAGCGTTAGCAGATATGCTTTCTGTGTTGGGATAGTATAAGGAACCCCCTATTGGCATCACATGATTATACAGAGCATTATTCGGATAGAAAACGTGCATGAAAGAAAGACTTTGACGATCTGTTGCAGCGATTTGATGTTAATGGATATGTTCAGTTCAGTAAAAGACGAAGACAGAATTTTGTTACCACGAAGGAAAACGAATTACGTGTTTTAGGTTGCATGCAAGAAAATCCTCACGTTGGAAACTAACAGATTTGCGAATATTAGTAAGAGGACTGTAACCAGAATTTTACATTAACACTAGTATCCGCACAAAATCCTTCTGACTCGTGATTTCGCCAATAGAATCGAGTTTTACGAATGTGTGTTACAGACTAAACTGACAACAGCGCATGTGGCAAATAATCATAAGTGTTTAACCACGGCCGGCGAAGTTACGGTAGAGCGAGGCGTGGTTCGTTGATTCTTGCGAGGCTAAATACTGTAAAATCAAAACAACATCGGTAAAAGGTGGGCTCCACTGTTCTCAAGTCGAAACCACAATCAGGAGATGTTTGCAAAACACCCTGCATACCACGATGTTAGTGACTTACCTTAACAGTGGAGACAAACCCTTTAATGGTACTGCAGATATGGGATCATGCCTGAAAGAAATGTACTAATACTAAAAGTGCTCACTTATTTATGATCGCTTCTGTATGTTGCGGAGTGCTAACCATAATTATAAAATTGGGATGAATCCCCCTATTTATGCTTAATATCGATTCAAAGCTATCTTTATTTAGAAAAGGGTGAAACTACAATGATTCTTTTGATACTCCCTGTACTTAAAATCAATGCTAGTCATCTGCAAGAGTCGTGAATTAAATTTAATGTCAGGCGTAAATTTAGGTTGTAGTTTTCTGAAGGTGAGCTACATAAAGGCTGGTACTGGAATGAACCACCCAGTATATCATTAAAAATTAAGCTAACTCAATTTTAGATTATTCGGAAGATTTTATAATTACTTGAAACAAATACTTTACAACTTTTTTCGTTGGAGACAATGATGAAATGAGCTCAAAGCTTATTGAGTGCGAACTGTATAAGTATCACTTCAGGTGAACTGAAGTTGTCAGTAATAAAGAAAGAAAACAATAATTGGACACAAACGCGTCATATAATAAACCTACACACATTTATACATAAATGGCTAATTTGCAAAGATAAAGTATATTTATGTATACCTAAAGTAGAATTATACAAATAACACAAGCGCAAACCTGTGTAAGCGAGATTCGCATAGAGCGCATTTAAAAGGAAAACCAAAATACGTTTCCAGTTAGCTGCGAAATCTCTGACAAATTCAAAAATCCCATTTAGCTTGCATTGGCGTCACTTGTGTGAACAAACAAACACAGGTTAAACATTATTCATTAAATGGGTCCACAACTATCAAAAGTTTCATAAAACAATTTAAATTACTGTAATACAGTTGCAAAATTTACAGAAAATTAGCTTGCAACAATTTACACGTATATGAATAACTTAACAATCAAAAATATTTATTTAACAAGTCATTATTAATAGGTTATAATCCATTCGTTTCAATCCTTTCAAAATAAATGGAAGGAACAATGTATCTTTTATTACGTTAGGTAAGTTTACCAACTGAAATGGTCTTGTAGGTCTCAATAAATAACTTTAAAAATCAAGAAGTGGCAGATCCCCCTTCTTTTATATAGACAAAAGCACGTGAAGAGTGCTTACCATTTTTTGTGTTTTTAACATTTCTAAACTAAGGAGAAAGCCGCCCTTGTGTCCTAATTACATGAAGACCCCTCTCGGGTAGAACTATACAGAACGGTACTTGTCTGACTCTTGCCAAATCTCGAATCCCAAATTATTTCTGGAAACTCCAATTTCGACACCAATGGCCTAGTGGTTTAATAAACTTTGACAAAGACAGTTTTAAAATCTAAAAATTAAAGACAAAGGCACTACGCAAGATAACCTTCTCTCCGCAAACAGTATAGCTTAAAGCCTAATAACTAACGTTTTATTTTACCCCTGAGGATCCCAAAATGGCATATTTCTCAACCTTTGTATTGGTGCCGCATATCTTGGAACGTTTTGTAATCATCATGATGCACAAATAACTTTTAAACAAGGTTTTCGCATTCTCATATACATTACTTATTTGAGATTTTGCTTGTTTATCTTTCACACGGGTATGTTGCGTACAGGTCACTCCGGCGCGTGCCTCAATGGTATTGTACTGTTTAGTAAGGCGTTAACATTGAGGTCACCGTCTCGCAGTGGTCTAGAATGCAAATTTAACTGGACAATGATGAAAAAACTATTTGATTACTATTGGGTAGTAAATATCTGAAACCCTCATATAATGCTTGGTTCAGCAATTCCTAAAAATATTTAAGCCCTCACCATCCAAGAATTCCATCCGATGCAGTTAGAGTATACTCATCTCAGTGTTAGTAATGTTTTAGTATATTTCCAAGCGTTCACTAGTAAATGTGACATTTGTATGTGTCAAAATAAGGCTGTTTTTTGCAATGCATGTTTCATTTGAAGGTATGTACTTACTTGTTAATGTATTATTTTAAAAAAGTCGATTGTTATTCAACCCAAATGTTTACGAGAAATTTATGTTTACAGTTTTATAAATATATTGGGTTTAACACACTCTACAAAAAAATCTTCACTATTCTCTGTAATTTGTTTGTCATAGTTCTATAAAATAATCGTCGTAGAATATACATATCAAAAATCATTGTCATATTTAGCCATATAATTGTTTTATTTTCCGAAAATGGGTGCAGTATCTTTAGTCGGAGAAGATTCTTTAATGTGTGGCGCAAAGAGAATGTGACTTCGAACAGAACAAATTTTTTATATCATAGTTTAATGAAGAACTTGCATTTAGATGACTGTGAAGGTAGTATCAGATCAAGTCTAAAAAAGTCAATGGACAATTTTTGTCTACATTTAAAAGACAAGTGGCAAAAATTTCATTGCTCCTTGAACAATTTTGTATTAAAGCATTCAAAGTGGTTGCAAGAGGAAACCACTTTAAGTGATAAAACGCTAAATGTGGTAGCTATTAGGCAGTCAGGATCATATACTTCAACTTATACGGGGCAACGTGGTCGCCCTAAAAATAACTTTATAGAATCAAGTAATACAAGTAATAAGAGAAAAGTAGAATTATTAGTGAAACGCGCTAGCCCTGAAGAACTAACATTTGTAACTCAAGTAAGTTTGCGATGGGTAGGAAAAAAAGATGCCGCTAACATTGCAAAACAAATAAATATTTCCCCTAAAAGGGCAAAGCGAATGAAAACAGCTTTTAGAATAAAGGCTTTTTTACCTATGCAGTTTTTCACAAAGAAGCTTTGGCTTCTTATATTGATAGAAATTTACAAAAAACAATATTTGCTGCTTCGTAACATAGGAAAATGGCAAAATTCAAATATATATCCTGCATATGAGAAGCTTTTAAATGCCAGAAGAAGCTGTTATCCGCAGAATAACAAAATAACCGAGATTTCGGCAGAAATAAATCTGCAATCGTTATTGGATCACACACTTCCGCGACTCGCCAGTGTTAAATTTAAAGATTTTGCAGATTTTAGAGAAAGTTTGCCTCTATTCATATTGATTTTTAAATGGGGTTGTGATGGGACACCTGGATATAGCACATACAAACAAAAGTATGTAGAAGAAGGAGATGAAAGGTTCGATGATCCTTCCTTATTTGTAACCTATTCGGTACCATTACTACTAAAAAATGAAGAACAGAAGTTGTGGCAGAACTCACGAACTTCCTCAATAAGATATTGTCTACCAATAAAGCTCATATTTAAAAAAGGGTCTGCGGATTTAATTCGAGAAGAAGTAAAGAAAATTGAAAACCAAATCGATAAATTAACCGTTATTAAAGTAAACGTAAGAGGAAGGGAATATTTAATTAAACATGAGTTGGTTTTAACAATGGTTGATGGAAAGGTTTGCAATATTCTAGTAGAACAGCAATCTTCGCAGATATGCTACATTTGTATCGCAAAGCCGAGAAAAATTAACGACTTGAAAAATCACACAACAAAAGTTACTAATGAGACGAATTTTCGCTTTGATTTGTCCAGCCTACATTCCTGAATTCGGTGTTTCGAATGCTTGCTGCACGGGGGTTTATTACCTTCGGGGTGCATCGTAGACAATAAAAGAACAACCATCTTTTGCTTTGCCTTTGGAGAGCAATAATGAAGAATGGTATCTACTAAAAATTAAATAATGGCAAGTTAAAAAAGATGACAAAGAAAAATTTCAAGCTAGAAAACAAATTATTCAAGGGAGATTTAGGAAAGATATGGGTTTACTAGTTGACATACCTAAACAGGGTTCGCGGACAACAAATGATGGAGACACAGCTTGCCGTTTTTTTCCAATCCATCTCTAGCCAGTTCAATTACCGGAATAGGGAAAGAATTAATAGAAGGATTGGGAATTAGTTTAACCCTGGAACACTACCCATAAAAAGAATTTTATTTTACTACCCTGGGGTACAGGTCTACCCCAATAACAAAGTTATAGGAAATTAACTTTTATTATTTATTTTATACTGAAAACTTATCTTGTGGCAAGCTTAGCCTATAACTAAATTAATGTTGCCAAATTTGAGTCATTTTGAGCACTCAGGGCAAATTTTGCTTTGTTGCTCTAAACATGTGAACTTATAACACTTTTTACACGACATCCGTGAATTGCGGTATTTTTTTCTGGGACAGAACGAACATTTGCCAGACGATGTAGACTAGGTACTGAGATATTAGATTCTGTTTCCACGTTTAATATTCTCTCAATAACGGCTTTAATTTCTGCAGGCAAAGTAGGCATTTGTAGGCGTTCCTTTATAAGTGAAGTTATCAGATCTATGGCTAGTTTTTTTCAAATATGCTCTGCTGTTTGATGTGTATTCGTTTTTCCTAGCTCTAGAACCCTTACAAAGAATATTTGAATTAATTGCAACTGAATATAGAAGGAAACTACAACATGATCAATGGCCAGCGTCTTGTTTTCCTTGCAACGGTATAACGATGCGTCAATTGGTCGAAAGAACCGACGCCCTCCTTAGTTTTATTATAAAAATTAACGATTTCTAGAAGATGTGTCGAATTTGGTTTATCATCTTCGGGGTGCATCGTAGACAATAAAATAATAACCTTCTTTGCTTTGCTTTTAGAGGGCAATAATAAAGAATGGTATTAAAGCTACTGAAAGCAAACATGGCTGAATTCTTTTTTCTTCCCTTATCTTGAATGAATGACTCTGGTATTTCAGTTTTATTTTTTCTTAGTGATCCAGCGAGAGCTACATAATGCTTTCTAGCAACATCAATTGCCGTGAATCAATCATCTATGGTAATATTGCGGTAAGTACCATAGATTGGTTTAGTAAGATTTGGTTAACGACATTTAGCTACAGGAACACGTTGCGGAGTTGAGCCTTTACCAACATAAACCTCGGAATTTAAAAGGTAAAAGATTTTGGCATTACAAAATGTGACAACCTTGTGTACATTTTGAATGGACACCATTCTCTAAAACATACTAATTGTTCATTTAAGTTACAATACTCAGATTATGTGTATAGTTCAGAATATTTAGAAATAAAAACTTCAAATAGATCACGAAATGGTGTGAAGCGATCCATTTTTCGCCATTCTACCCTGGTATCCCTGCTATCAAATCGGAGGCAATTTATTAAGAAACTGAATCGAGACTCACCCATGGCAGCATGAAAAAAAAAGGATTCCTGTATTATTATCAAAAAGTTCTTTTGTAGTAGCAGCATTCATATTCATTACACAAGTAGAATAGACCACACAATGCTTTAATTTCTATTAAATTGGCATCTCTCGTGTAAGATGGATGCACTTTTGTATTTTCTACATCTTCATCACCATTGGAGTGATCACTTGTATATTTCTTTCATTAAACCAAAATTTCTTTATTTGTACACGTAACTATAGAGTTCAAAATATCTTTCGTAAAAAACAAAGACAGTGCTTCAAGTTCACTAGATATATCCCGAGTAGCTCCTTTATTTCCAGGAAGATGTATAACTAAATTTCTAGCAGCAGTTAGAGATAATTTTTTCCTGGTTTACCAGTCCACCTGAATCCGTTTTTTCCATGCAGCTTAGTCGGTACGTCCTCAACTGGTAAATACGTGTTATCGTTGTTTACATCACCACCACTTGCAGATTGCACTTCATTATTTTGCACTAGTATTTCTGGCTCCATATTTTCAATTTCTTCCAAATTGCTACTAATTCCGGCGGTATAACTTCGACATTTTGCCTTTAATTTTTGTTGAAGATGTGACAGAGGCATATTAAAATCTTTCTCCTCGTCAGTATTAGTTTCAAAATTACTTTTGGAGTCTTCTATTACACCATATCTTCCTCCAAAATATCTGATTTACCATCTGCTTCTAAGTCAGACAATTTTCAGCGGTATTCTCAAGTTTTTTTTGAATGAGTGGTATCAAAGGCCTGTATGCCATGCTGAACACTAGAAGGCCATTTTAACTACATAAAATATAATACAAATGATAAATAATCGTAATCCTACCTGATTAGATAAAAATATATATTTGTCACTAATACTACCCAGGAGCACACCTGTACTCCAAACACAATTTTTGCTCAAAATAAAAACACGTGTCACTGCAACGAGTATTCCAAATCAAGTGACGTGTGCACACAAGAGATTAGCAAGAACCACAATCTTGCGCTGCCATCTGTCGGAAAATAGAAGAAGTTTCAAGAAAGGCTGGGGTACACCTGAACTCCGGGTAGTGTTCCAGGGTTAAAAGTAATTGCAAGTGTATTTGAAATTAATGGGATGGCATTTAATAAGTATTCGCTAGATATCGGAAAAATATATATTCGCTTTTATAGTTGGTACTAGATGTCCGCGAGTAGCCATAAGTTATTAATTCATGGAAGGCAAATAATCGATTATTCCATTTTACCTATAGACCAACTACCTGAAGAGGCACAAGAAGCACGCAATAAAAATTGTAAATGCTACCGAGAGCATCACCCACGAAAATTTTCACGCATGCAGACCATGGAAAATCTAATACATATGCTTCTAATTTCATCAGATCCAGTTATATTCGAACGATGAAATTTACTTACAAAGAAAAATGAACTCTTTCCACAAAAAGCTTACAATTTACTACACGAAAGAGCGTTAGATAAGAACACATTAGAACATAAAAGCAAAGAAGAACAATGTGATAGAGAAATAGATGATGAAGAAGATGATGATAAAGAAGAAGATTACTATTAAGAATCCAGCGATGACAGCGAATAAAAATTTTACTTTATGGTTATATTTGATTTTGTAGTAAAAGATTTAGGTTTTAACAAGTGTGTATAATAAAAATATTTCAGAAAACATACTGTAACTTTTGTCCAATTGACATTCTAAACCACTATGCGTCTGTCTATGTGAATACAAAATAATTGACTTCTTTTTAATATCACGAATTTTTACTATATATTTTTGCAATGATTAATTTTTATACATAATACGAAGTGAATCTAAGTAATTTTCTATTTTAACCCATTTACTTCGTAGGTAAATGATTTCTTACTGAATTTAAGAGGAATCCTACTTTAATTAAATTTATTAAATACGTAATGTCATGCATTATTAAGACATTATTATTACTTAAAGGTTTACAAAACCCAGCAAGGGCTTATAGTCTACCACTTTATGCACAATAGTATCTGCACACTCATATACTGAAATTTGATTTAGTTGCTTTAGTGCTTTATTCGACTTTGCTTACAACTGTTTCATCAAATAATTAAAATACCTTGTGCACAAAACATTACCTTCCATACTTGTTGCATGAATAACCATTAATACATTTTAAAATAATACTATTTATTTCCTTTCATATGAAATTGCAATCTAGTGTAAGACATGTACAAATAAATGTAAGTCTTTAAAAAGAGGTGACGATATTGACATACTGAATAATGGAAATAGATTAGCCAACAAGGAAAATTTAAATGTAAGTTTGAATTGTTTATTCATAATGTTACTTCCAAGTAATCCACAATTATATCATTTTTTAAGTTTACATATTATTCTAATGAAAGCTATTTCGATTCATGTCACTATAATTTAATTACTGAAATTCCAAAAATCAATTTTTGGGAGAAGTTAGATAGATATATGAGTTACATTATAATCACAACCGCTTGCGTTTAAAATATTAGTATTCTCCATTGCAATTGTTGGATATTATATTTTCTACCTTAGAATTAAATACATAGCTCCATTTAAAAATTAAAAGCAAAGAAATTGAATTTTTCTTGAGCAATATAAGTTATTAGGTATTAAAAACGCATTATTAAGATTTTTTCAATTTTTGAAATTAAATGTAGGAAAATTAGGTCCCCGGAAAAATTATAATATATAGGCTATAGTCATTGAAAAAACATTAGTATTATTTAAAATTCGAATTTATAACTCTAAAATATGACATTCAGTTGATGAAAACATATTGTGGCAATTCATTATTATAGTGGAGTTTTATAATTTTAAAAATAAAAACACGTACCATATGAAGTGCCTTTATTTTTTTAAATCACCTACTTTATAAATAAATTTTTTAATAATCTATAACTATCAAAGGACTGATCTATAAAATAACCGAACATAAAATAAAACTACCTACAATTTTGAAGTATTTATGAAATAGATATGTATATTTAAAACAAGATTTTTATTAAAGATAGACATACTAGATACTTAGTTTTCAATTGCTACGCGCCAGTAACTGGTACCGGCACATGCAAATTTGCAAACTGTTAATTAGAAATGTGTGTTTCGTAGGAGTTTTCGCACTTGTATACCTTCTTGGAATTGTTGAACCTACACAATCATTCATTTGGCAGTACTTTGCATATTGTAGTTGTGTGTGTATCCAGAGTTTGCGATATCTTATACCGGCACGTAGTGTTTGCGTAACAATCTTAAGGTTAAGTAAACGGAAGTTGTAAAATAAATATTAGCTTTATTTGGAAAACAAAGGTAGATAAGTTATACAAAATAAATTTAAATTTAAAGTGAATTTTGTGTTAAGGTAACTGTTACTTTTTTCATAAAGTATTTGTATTTTTAGTATTGTTTACACTAGAACGTGCTAAAAATGTCACAGAGACCTGGTCCTTCTAAAGTGAATGTGTTGGATCCTGAATTTGATGAACGGTGTAATAAGCTTTTGGAAGAACATGACAGTGACAACGAAGTTGATTTACAGGAGATACAAGACACATAAACTTCAGCGTCGTAGGATGATGACATGAATTCATCAAAAGACCATATTACAGATAAACAATGTCAAAATGCGTTCGAGTCGCAAGGAAAAATTCAACAAAATTATTATGGACGTAATAGTGAGCAGCCCATAACGAATGTTAGGACAAGAAGACACAACGTAATTGTCTCCTTACCTGGTATAGGAGGTGCTGCTGTATTATTGGGAGGATATATGGAATTTACTATTTACCGAAACTATGTTACAAGATATTATCAAATACACGAATATAAAATTTCAGCTGTGCGTGAGATATATAAAGACAAAAATCATCATTGTCTCAAAGATACGTTAGAACTTGAGCATTTATTATATTATTGTTTTATACTGAAGCTTTCAAATCGGGCAATGAAAATTTTAATTTTCTGTTCAGCACTGATGGAACTGGGCGAGACGTGTTCCGTTGCACTATGAATAAGCGACGATTTGAATTTATTCTCGCCTGTTCAAGATTTGACAACGCACTTACTAGGAAAGAGAGGAAAAGGAATATCATGCAGTTGCAATTACTGTATTGTTTGAAACATTTATAAGCAACTACCAAAACAATTTCTCTCTTGGCAGATATGTAACAGTGGATAAAATGCTCGTAGGATTTAGAAGCCGCTGTTCATTCAAAGTTTATATGCCAAAGAAACCCTCAAAATATGGCATAAATATTCAATGTTTGACAGAAGCCCGAAACAATTATCTGTACAATGTCTATATTTATTCTCGAAAAGGCTCCGATGGAAACACTTTACCATTTGAAGAAAGTAAATTACCCATTTCCTCTCAATCAGTCCTCCTATTAGTGAAACCAATACAAAAAACCAATAGAAATGTAACAGGAAACAACTGGTTCACATCGGTAGAACTGACACAGCAGCTGAAGAGTAGAGGACTCACGTATCTCGGCACCCTAGAGAAAAATAAAGGCACATACTGCCTTCCTTTTCACCCCACAAAAATAGAGAAATTAATAGTAGTCCTTATATATTTACGGCAGAACTAACATTGCTATCTTATGTGCCGGAGAAATCGAAAGCAGTACTAATGGTTCCTTCAATGCACCATTCTGCAAGCAGCAATGCTACAACTGGTAAACCAGAAGTTATAGCAGATTATAATTTATCTAAAGGCGGAGTTGACAGCTTAGATAGAAAATGTACCAATATTCGCCTTGTATAATAACAAAGCGTTGGTCTATGACAATTTTCTTTTCAATGATAAATATAAGTGGAGTAAATGCAAATTATATTTTAATATTGAACAACGTCCTTTTTAAAAAGTTTACTTTTACTAATATTAATATAAAGTATAGTTTTCTATTAAATTGTTAACAGTTCTCTATGAAGTTCTAACTTAGACTAACTAAAACTACAATTCATTATAACTACGACAAGAAGCGTGTTATCTGCATTGTAGCTGATAACGTAATAATTGTGATTACATAGCATTTTATATTATGAAATGTATACAGGGTACGTCCTGTAAATTCTCCGTCCTTAAAGTCGAGCTTCCTCCGGAAGGCGAGTTCCATCCTGGGTTTCTTGTTGCTTTGAGTTTCTATTTATTCTTTTCTTTAGGAGTCTTCGCCCGCAATATATGATAATGGACATCACGATGATGACCCAAATAATTATGCTTACTGTGCTTGGAGCATGGCCACTTGTGAAACTTCTTATTTATACAATGGGGGGTAATGAGAATTTGTCCCATTGGAGGCTTTTTAGGTAAACTTTCATATTTGATAGGTTGTTTCTTTTAATTTTGAATCGCATGTCTTCCATTATTATTGGTTTACCATAAGTTTCTTCCTTAAATACTAACAATTGGTTCCTAAAATATACATTACAGTTCTGTTCTTTTACCAGGTACATTCCTTTACGTGAATTGATTTGCTCTTCATTTTGGCATATAATTTGAAGTTTTTCTTCTTTGGGGAAAACTATTAAGTATTGGTTGATTTTGGGGAAAATCCCTACATGATTATTTTCTATATTTAACGCTGTGTGAGCACAATGTTCAAAGTTTTGCTTTATTATTCGTTCTTGACATGTGAGGTCGTAAGCTGCGACTAATCGATTTGAACACTGATAAACTTTAGCTTGGGTACATATTTCATTTAGAAGTTTTATTTCTTTATTTCCTGATTTTAGGAAATATTTTACAGTGGGAGTTAAAGTTACAAATTCTAATCCAGTCTTGGTACGTAAAGAAACTAGATAGAATAACTTATTATCTACATTAATATTAATGGGAATTGATATAAAATAGCTAATGCGTGGATATTCTATCTTACAATTAATCGATAATATAGACTGGAAATCTGATATATTTTCGTATTTTAATTCGAACGGTGGTTCGTTATTATAGTCACTGGATATTCTTTGCAATTCTAAAAATAGTTCTTCCGGTTTAATTATGCTCTGATAGAACGCTCTTAATTTACAAAAAGCGATTGAATTTTCTACTTCTTGTAGAATATTAATAGGGAATTGTATATAATAATTAATTCATTATATAGATTTTTTTCCATTAATATGTGTTGAATACCTAATCTGTATTGCGGGGAATCCCAACCGCTTCCTCGGTAAACGCAGATTATTGATTTCACGGGCTTCCTCTTTATTTATCATGTCGTGTAATTGCATGATTTTTGTTTTTAACATTATATCGTTGTGCTGAACAGTTCGAATTGTATCATTGAATTTTTCTATAATTTCATTATTTACTGAATAAGCTAATCGTATTTGACTTTCTAACCGGTTTTCGTTTCCTTGTAGGTGTTTTAACATTTCATTATATCTATTACAATCTTCAGAATCTAAATTTCCCGTAAAAAATTTAAAAATTGTTCCAAATCCATCTATTAATCCTCTTTTATTTCTAACCTTATGGACATTAATGTTATTTAACTTAGATTCCATATTAGATTTTACATATCGTACTATTTTGCTATTTTTACAAAACCGTCGTTATCTGAAGTATTGGATTTTAAGTTCTCATATTGTGAACTTACGTTATTGTATTCCTTTATTATGTATTCTAAATTGTAATAATTTATAAAGGTGTACTTTGTTCTTTGTAATTTCGCGTGACCTAATTTAATTGAGAGAATCCCTGGATTCAAAATTATGTTTTTTATCGGTGATGAGTTTCCTCGAGCAGAGCCCTCGAAAATTTTTAAAATAATAGATTTGTTTTGTGGGTCTTTTGATATTAGACAAATGAATTTCTTGTACAACTTCTGCAGGTGTTAGATTGGTCATGTTTTGTATTATTATACGCTAACAAGACGTAATTAACTTTTATCTCAATAGATTCATTTTCGTATAAGGTTTGGTTGTTAAGCAATCTTATGTGCTCAATAAGCATTGAATGAAATCTTTCTATTATACCGTTAGATTGGGGGTGCTGTGATGAAATAAAATAAATTTCGATTTTAAAATGCTTTTGTTGTTAGTTTATTATACAAATCATCTAATACTGGTTCTATTTTAAAGAAATTACAAATGCATGTTTAACTTGCAGCAAAGTGTGTTGCCTATCTTTTGGTTTAAAATTCCATTAGCTTGCTGTAGCACAAATTATTAACAATTTACACTCTAGAGTTATTTTAATTATTTTAATTATATATATCTTGACGTGCTGTTTAAGCAATTTTTTCGTATTTACAATTGATCTGGAACAAGAGACATCGGAGACCGATATATGAGTAATAAATTAACACTTACATTTTTTGATTGTTTATAAACCTTTTTACAGAGAAAATTGCAGACAGGAATATTTGAAGCAATTTAAAGATACAAAAGAGGGCATGCTAATCTATGCCCCCTTCTGCATCGATTTTCAGTACCATCTGGGGGGTGGGGAGATAATATGCGAAAACATAGCGCAGACGATATCGCTCAAAGCACTCACCCATCCCCTGTTCAATTAAAATATTTTTAAACATTTATATAATTATAAGAATGGATATAATGGATGTTTTTCGTTTATAAAGTATTCTAAAATAAATTAAATTTAAAAAAGTACTATTTTTATTACGGATGTTATTATTAATCTTATTAAAGTTTACTCAACAAACAATTGCAATTATCTATCAAACATAAAGTTTTAACGGCCCAAATGTTGCAGTTGGTTGTCGGTAGGTTAGGTAACTCGTGAAATTCCCACTTTCTAAATGGAATTACTATGGACCTATCTTTGCGGATTTCGCTTAGCAATTTCATCATTAGGGTAGATTTGTTCTATTTTCAACCCTATTGTATTTACGGTAAGTTAAAGCGTTTCGTGCCTGTACTCTTATAGCAATTAAAGTCATCTCGTGCTTGAACAAGGCGGAACGTATGTTTTCCCCTAATTCCTTGTTTGTGATTGTGGCATAACGAAAGAGTATATTTTAAGGGAATACGAAATGTAAAGGGCTTGTCGGTGATATTTATTATTTCGAAGGTGTCAGTAGATTCACTAACACCCCGCAACATTAAACGCTTATATCTCGCTGTTATTATAGCAGAGTAGACCTTTATGGACTCCCACAAGACTCGGATCTTTCACTCTATCCAATTCTTTTCCGTTGAGTTTGTATGAAATAAATTTGGAAAGGAATAAACCACAATTGTTGGTGAATGTACACGAATCGATCCCGTGGGGCGTTTTTCCAGCACCGTTATTCTCCGTTAAAGTTCCACCTATAGATAAGGCGGCATCATGTATCGATAGAAAGGCATCCTGTTGATTAACGCCAATTTTAGAATCATCCGAGCGGTCAAAACTTCTTTTGAAGGGCTGAAAGCTATGGCATTCTTCTTTTACAATACTCTCGTCAAATTATACCTTTTCGAAGATATCTAACATTGCTGCGGAGGACATTATATCCAAGACTGTGTAATATTTTTACGCTGGCACTTGATAAGTTGTCAGTCAACAGGTCCTTATCCGCTACTGTGGAATAATTTCCTTGTGGCGTAGTTAAAATGATTTTCGGGACAGCGGCGGTGTTGTGTTTAATAACTAGACCCATCTTCTTTTAATTCCAATCTAACTACAGTTTCTGCTTCTCTAAAGATGACATATATATATATATATATAT
>JAHWXV010143033.1:0-11062 GCA_024586415.1 Phrixothrix hirtus
TCGTTCTGCTTTTTGAAAATCTGTAAGATGATGGGGTACAAAACGACTTACGACTTTTTTCAGATGAAGGTGGTCGTGTATTATTGTTTTCACAGATGAGCATCCAATCCCCAGTAGAGATTCTATCACGGCGTAACTAGTTCTGTTATCTGCTTCACGGCAGCAATGTTTTCCTATCACAGCGGTAATCGAAGTAGTTCTTCCACGTTCGAATTCCTTGTAACATCTCTAAATTGTTGCCAAAGAAGAGGTCTGATCGCCAAATGTGATTTCAAATTTTCTTCGCAGTCATACGCACTTAAACCTTTCTTAAAGTCATACTAAATCATTATGCAAAAAAGTTCTCGGGTTAATTCCATTTTTTCACTACGCTTGCGAAACTTAAAACCATCTCTTTCAAATGTTGTTTAAGATAAATTAGCTAATGAAGCGACAAATGTCAAGTAAAGAGTTGCTCTTAATGAGGTTATATTTTTTGTTTTCCTTGGCGTACCTAATTTCTTCATTCTCAATAATTATGGCTTGTCACTCGTATAACAGTAAATTGACTAAAATTCCAACAAGGAATTTTAGCGAAACCTCGATTTTTGTCGTACTTTGTTTTCTAATAGTTGTCAAGATGCCAAATAACAAATGAACAATTTCTATCGTTGGTGAAGTTTGCATCAAAAGTATTTGCTAACAATGTTTAAAGTGTGACAAGGGGCAAATTTTTACTAATTAATTATTTTGAACGAGAATAAATTATTGATACACGAGAAACTGGATCTTTATTTCCAGAAATTGCTAACCAAGTAGGCTGTGACGTAAATTTTGGTCAAGGTAGTCTGACGAAGGGCGTCATAGGTTTAAGGAACAGGTTTTCTACAACACATGGTGATAGAAATTGCTTGATAGAAGGTATGGGACGCAGAATTTCAATGATATCCGCATATCGTAGAGTAAGACCTTTCAGACTTCGTTTGCGCAGGCTATTTTAAGTATACCCCGTACGTCACGGCGTCCTACTTGCAAACTGGGCGTTAGAATTGAGTACGCGAATTGCACTGTTTTTGTTTGTGGGGCCATGGTGGACGCGAGTCACGTTTACGTAGGGAACGTCAAAATTTGGAATTCTGCCCAAGACCAAGTCATGGTTTCTGGTGAAATAAGTTATGGCAATAGATCATTTCTTGTTTTCATTCCAGAAAATTTGAAATGCTGGAGTCCATTGTTGTACCATATCTGCGAGGGTTGGTCAATTCAATCCAATACGCGGTTCTTCCATCTGTCAGCGATCCGGACATGCCTGGGACATGATTTGTCGATGAATAAATTATTTACCCCCTCTCCCCGCATAATTTAAACGATCTCGGGCTTTGTATCCAAGAGGCATAGGTGTACTTCTACAACCCAATATTGATCATTCCCATCACAACCTACTACGAGTATCTGAATACATAAAGCTTCTCTTACCTCAAGTCCTGGTGAAATAGTGTACTTAAATTTTGATGAATCTAAGAGTTCATAAAAATAGCTCGGTCAATACTTACTATCAAAACTGTACAAACTGTTCAGTTCAAAGCCACGTATTTTGATAGACAGCGCAAATTCCAGCCTCCACGACAATATTCACGGCTTCTTCTTTCATTAAAACCTTAACACTAGGATACAAAATGTTTGTCTTTTCTAAGCTTCTTTGGTAAGCAGCATCATTACAGACAATGAAACATAGGTCCATCATTTCACCTCATACACGAAAATAAAGTATAAAATGGCGATACACATCGCATTTGTGCGGAAGAAGTTTAAAGTTGCGCAGTCTGCGAGAAAGTTCGAAAGCTCATAGCCACTATCTTGATAGAATAACAGTGTTGTGCTCATTCACCATAATGTCATCCCACAAAGTACTCTAAAACAAGTTTTCGATGGGAGGTGTGGCAGTATTCATTGTATAGCCTCGACCTATCGCTTTGCGAAGTTCATCTTTTCAAAATTTGAAGACTGATTATACGATAACTCAATAACCAACGATTAGCCTTCTAAAATTCGAGAATGAAACGATTAGTTTCACGTTCGAGAGGTGTATACAGAAAGAAGATGATCCTGCGGAAAAATATTTTACGATGATCAACTAAAACATTTTAATCGTTCCTTGTACATTTAAAAGAATGTGTGAATAATAATAATAATGCATTACTTAAAATAGAGTTGAGTAACGATTTAGATAAGGTTATCAACAGCTTACTCACGATAAACAGTTACTAGAATAAATAACCTGAACAGCATGCTACCTGAAGAAAGGGGGGTTCTCAACAAGGCGGCGTTTTAATTTTTTTTTAAGACCAAAAGAAAACGCAAGATTTTGTTAATTCAAATTATATTGCTAAGATTTCGGCTGAGCTGCTCAAGTCTTTTACAACGAGTAAATATGTCAATCATTTATTTTTAATTGAAGTGAACCAAAAAGAAAACTTGATCTTAGCAATGCTGCCTAAAAGTAAATAGTTGACATGTCCAGCAAGGAAACTTTGAATTTGTATAAGAGTCAAGCAAAGATGGCAAGAAATTTCTGAAATATTTCATTACAAGTACACATGTGGAACGTATAAACTACAAATTATGTCAGCACAATGCAAATTCTATAAAATTGATAGATCAATAAGTGGGAAAAAGAGTTAATTTTGATTATAAAATTATAACAAAATAATGTCGATTAAACAAGATAAAAAAACTAGGGTTTGCAATTGCTTTTATAAACAAAGGTTTCAATCTTATATGAATAGTAAATTTGCAACAAAATTATAAATAAACACTGCGCGCCGTTGTTGAATCGACGCAGCAGATGTAGACAATTTAAACAATACCAGTAAAATTGATGAATGCATTGTTAGTACTAATAAATTTTGTTCCAAATTTAGTGAGATTTTCAGTATGGAAATATATAGTAATTTATTATAATTATAGGACACAATAACTGAACCGCCTTTTATAATTCATCCGAAATAATATTGGTTGAAGCAAATTTGAAAATACATAGCAAAATTTAAGACAAGCAATAAATCTAAAATATTTAATACGCAATAAAGTTAAATGTATTATCAACAAACTTGCAGATTTCTAATTTACAAAAAAAGAAAAATCATCTTAGACTGGTATACAGCGAAAGTATATGCCGAATGCAACACTTGATTCTGTCGATCCGATCGGACGGGAAAATACGAAAGTTGCATATTATGTGTAACATATGTCAACACCAGCCGAAAACAACCGCTTCTCTTGTATTTAATCGAATAGCTAAATTTTATAACCAGCATTTTTAGCTATTAGGCGTTAACAATTGCAACGGCCTATAAATTCGGTGGACGCTCTGTGTAAGTCACCTATGCGTTGGCCACGACGAGAATTTTTGCTCAAAGTAACGTGACTTTCAATAAATCGAGTTAATTATTCATTACAGTAACATATGGTCATGTTATTTGAGTTTGAAAGGCTAGATGATGGGTTCATGTAAAATGAACTTGCCACTTGATTCCAAATCTTGATTTCAGTCAAATGCTAATCTTCATTTCCAAGGTAAGACCAACAATGACGCCCATCAGTTTTGAACGTTTACGTTTATTCTCAATATGGGTTATCATGAACTTAGACGTAAGCACCTGCATATTTGGGCTTAGCTGCCAGGTGCTTATAATTAGATTTTTTTTGTTCCCGTATGTTTGGCAATTTTAATATATCAAACCTTTGTCTTAACGACATGCCAGTGTGGCATGACAACGTACCCACTAACACAGCATACAAAGTGTGCTAGTCTTTAGGTAATTCATTTCCGTTGTCGTTTTCAGATTTGTAGAACCTGAGCGTAAATTGTAGAGTGTCCGACATATTCTTTCGATACCATAGAAGTACTCAAAATAATGACGTTACCGTCTGTAATTAAGCGTTCGTGACTTTTTGTAATTTTGAAAATGTGGGTATTTAAATCATACAATAGACGTAGATATACGAATGATTGATCCTCCAACTCTTGGTCTTTTTCAAAGCATTCCCCATTGATTGCAATGCATATTCCCAAATTTTGACATATCCTGAGTCGCTTCCGCAGCTTCGATCACTTATTCTGAAGACTGAAACCGCCTTCCACGAAGACGCTTTTTCTCATCAGGGAAAATAAGAGAGACACTAGGGGCTAGATCTGGGCTGTAAGGTGGATGTGGTACACATTTCACTCTGATTTTGGCAAAATACTTCTTATGTTAACAATATGTGCAGTACTGGACGTACCTTCTGCTATAAATATAAAATATCAGATTCAAATCGTTGAATTAATCCAAAAATCCAAGAAGATAGGAATGTCCAAATTTAACTGAGCTACCGGGAACGTTGACAGAAGAAAACTTAGAACCAGTATCGTGTCTTGTGACTGATAATGGGAGGAAAAGATAGAAGGCACGGTATATCCCTGGCTGTTGTGAGATTTCATATATATTTAGCTAACTGGACAGAGTGTGAATTTTGATGAGTATGCGAAACCGCACACCGTGCGAAAAACTTGTTCTTCCGCATGTGCTGTACAGCCCAGAATTGGCGATATGAGTTTTGTTTTCCCAACATTAAAAGCGGTATCAAAGGGACTTACTGTCTCAGCTAAGTTCGATGGGTTTAAGTCATCCGCATTTTGAGGTGACAGGGCGAAAAACTGGGCGTGCATTATTTTTCAGTTTATCCTGTTGTTTTCGGCTATTAGGTTATTTTCTATGTTATTTTTGAGTATTGCATCGAATGATCTTACTAAGTTTGATTCAAAGCGGTCAGTGTGAGACCCAAACCTCCCATCATTAATAATTAGTGAATTGTAACAACCAAGTAGGTTAAATCAAACCGTCGACCTTCGTATGTCGCGAATACAAATTTTTTAAGAACAAAGTAACTCCTGCCCTGACTTCGTTTGCGCTGGCAGACTACAAAGTGATTTTTTTATTTTGTTGTTCAGAAAAATAATTCAGTGCAATTAACAATGAGCATTTAGCACATGACCTAACGACCAACGTGTTCGATGTGTCGGCCACCACTGTTTATGATCAGTTACATTCGCTCGGTAAGCTTAGCAGCACTAGCGTCACACTGTTCCCCGCTGATATTTTACAGAAGTCTCAATGTTCTCCCGAAGCTGTGGTACATGGAGTGGGTCTAAGCAATGTTCTTTCATTAACCCCCACAAAACTGCATCAGACAGAGAAACATCAAGACTTTACGTGTCTCGTGAAATCAAACAACCGGGAAATATTTCGAAGTTGGCATCCATTCCCTCAGCCAGTATGACGGGTAGCGTCATCTTATTGAAACATTTGTTTGACCATGTTAAGATTGTGTATTCATAGAATGTTACCGAATTCGTTTGAAAACGTGAAATAAATTGCTCTCTGTACACTTGTGCAGTGTTGACCCAATGATATCGTGACTGGGCACACCAGTCCATACTGCAATTTTTTCAGAATGTGAGGAAACGACAGTTTTGCTTATTCACATGTCCTCTGAGTAGTACACGATATTCGTCAGACCACCAGCGATGTCGAAGATATTCGGAATCTTCATACACGCACGCGTACTTGGAAATCTACTTCTTTGAGTTTATAGAATATATGCAATCGATTTGACTGCCCTAGAGCGAGCTATACCCAGTTCTCTTGATATGCGACGATCCCTTTTCTTTGGAGAACTTTGGAGATCACCCCTGGACTAGCATCGGATCTTGTAGTTCTTGATCTTCCAGACCTCCCGGCATTATAGTTACCGGCGTTACCTGTACTTCTAAACATTTCAACCCATTCAAGAATTGTTTTCTTCAGTGGAGGGGATTTGCGAAACTTATTCTCAAAACCAACCAAGATCATTTGCAATAACGATCCAGCACCATAACTGCGGAAATAATCTTCCACAGCCCAGGCACGTCCGGCTATGGTGTACTGTGGCATGATGAACTCTGCAGATCTGTAACAAATGCATAGCATTAGGTTTAGGTTACGTTTTTCTTGGGTCACCCTGTATTTAGCTTCTCTTCAACATACTTAACCTGTCATACTTGTTACATTTACGGGGGTTAAATTAATGCTGCAAAAGTTGTTTATAGTAAATAACATTGTTATATCTTCTTAATTCAGTTGTCTTTATGATATAATTAAGTTACAAGGGTTCGCTTCACTTTCGAGCTGAGGGGTTAGAAGCTGTATTCAAGGTTACACAAAAGTAACGCAAGATGGCTCTGTTATTTCATTAAATGTACCTAATTAACGTAGATATCGTTATAATAATTACTGTACTCTGTTTTTCAGATAATTAAAAAATATATAATTTTGTTTTATAAAAAATGTATTTGAAGACAAATGTCTCGTTTTATACGTCAGTATTAATTTAAGAACATCAAGGGTATGGAGATGCAAGAGCCCGTCAGATTGGAAACGAAGACCTGCAGCAGTAACGTATTCAGGATCAAAGAGACTCCTCGATGGTTCCGTCTCATGGGACGCTTCAGCATATATGCACGAGACAACTCTATGTCGTTAATGCATTACGCATAATCAATATTTGGAAGGCGGCCTGAATCTGAACTAGTCGATCGAACATGTTACACTTTTAGTGTGAGAACTGGGGATCAAAACAGATTTGCGATACGTGGTCAGATTACTCAGTGTTAATTTAATTCTTTTATAAGTAAGTAATCGTCGGTTGTCTTAGCGGCTACATAAAGGGAGCTCTAGAGATTTGATAAGACGTCTATTACAGCGATTGTTGAGTGTTGACCAACACATGTAACAGCGAACGCAAACTGATAATTATACGATTAACCAGATTCAAACGCGCCGACAACTTAAATTGATCCTTCGTAAATACCTGTATTGTTGGAAGATCTCGACTTATGTTGATATTACTATTTAATCGGTTGCGTGTTCCAATATTTACATACCTCCTTCTATAATAAATAAGGTGAAAATTGAATCCTTTTTTAATTGGTTATTTAGAGATGTCAAATGGATTTGAAGCTATTAAAAATTATTACAAATCTATAATTTTCCAAAAAATTATTTGCCGCCCCTTTCGTTGAAAATAAAGAAGAACTATTAAAAGAATTATTAAAACAAGTACCCCAATACAATACTGTACCTGTACAAACCATAAATTAAAATTTTACTGACATTTGTAATAAGGTAATAAAATTGGAAACAATCCAAAAGGTTCCATATAACTAAGACATATGATGTAATCACAAATTACTCATTATTGTAACTGATATATAAATAAATAAATTCAAGGTTACAGCAATGAGTCATGGAATTGGAATTATTATATCAGTATTACGACTAATTTTATTCCTTACTAATGTAGAATGGGCTAGACTTCCTCTTTCTATATAAATAGCGGTTTTAATTCCTTTAGAATCTTGTAATGTTAAAAGCTGTTATAAATATAAACATTTATTATGCGAGGACTGCCATATAAATACTTAAGTGAATACGTGTAAATAAATAGCTGTAATTTAGTGAATATAAATAAAGATTTTTATACAATTAAATAGTTTCGTTCTAATACCTTACAATACGAGGTGAACACAAAAATTAAGTCAAGCTTTCAACATATAATCACTCAAGTTTCAACGATATTGTGTTCAGAAATTTTATCCAATCGTTTACAAAATCGCAACTTTACCTTATTGCAAAATAAAAGTTGAATTAAAACAATTTCATTGGGAACAGAAATCCGTTGAAGAACATTCAAGATCGAACAACACATGAAGAATGTGTCAGAAAGAGACTGTAGTGCGAAAACAGCGATACTCAAACGTTTTGAGTCGTATTAGGAGAGTGGTCACGGTGATTAGACATACCTACACCTAGCAGCTACGAGGTGTGATCACAAACTACGGTGATTGAATTTATTCCGAAGAAAGTGATAGGTTTACATCAAATTTGCATTATTCTACTTCAAAGTCCTTTACTTGGCTAGCAAAGCACGTATCCCAATGTTGATTCCATAATTGGAAGCAATTCTGGATGACTTCTTTCGGAAAGGCTTTTAGCTGCTCCATCGTGGACCTCTTTGAAAAATGTATTTACAAGGGAACACCGGCGACGGTAATTCAAAAAATTTTTAAACTCTAGCGTCCGTAAGGGATAGGGCGCCCTAAAGAAAATGCTACCTCTACATACTTGGGCTAATATCTCGAAAACTATTGAAAATTTTGGAAAAACGTTGAGACACATTTTTTATGCTTTTAAATGAACTAAAAGATGCCGTAATTGTTGTGTCAAAACTATTACTTTGCGAGAAATTACCGTCACTCCATCCCCTTTGATGGCTTGAAATTTTGAAAACGGAATATTTGGTCTTGGTCTTGGTTTTAGTACGTTTAAAAGCATTAAAAATTTGTCTTAAGTTTTTTCAGTTGTACAAGTGTATAGCAGCAGTCGGTACCTCGATCCTGGCATAGCCACGGACTGCTAAGACGAGGTGCATTAAACCACTCTACAAATTCCCGAAATAACAAAGAGTTATAGTTTGAATTAATGCAAATATTATGAAATACAAAAATTTTGAAAAAGTGTGTACAGCTTCTTTAAGCTTTCTGAAGTTTGCTGCAGTTTTACGATGATTGTAGCCAAACTTTGCTATCGAAGCTTCGTCATTTTTTTTAAATGCAAATCGCAGCGCTGAAAACAACCGTACAAAACCATTTTAAAAACAATTTTAAGGCTGCTAGGATAGTAAATCTCTGGAAAAAATTGTGTACTTTTCAAAATCAATTGATTCCATAATTGGAAGCATTTCTGGAAGGCTTCTTTCGGAAAGACCTTTAGCTACTCCATCGTGGCCCTCTCAATGCCGTAAATTGTGTCACAACGTTTTCCTTTTAGCACGGTTTTTATATTTGGGAAGAGCCAGAAGTCGTATGGTGTTAAATCTGGAGAGTAAGGCGGATTTGGACAGAAAGGAATCCAGAAGTCTGCGAACAAATTTCGCGCTTATTCGTTTGACGCACCCCTACAAGATGTGCGGTTCTTCGACAAGCTCTCGAATAGTCAATCGCCTATTTGAACGAGTCGTTTTTGCCACTGTTTTCGCGTTTTTGAGGTCGAAGGACGTCTCTTGCTCGTCTTCAACTGACTCGTTTCCGCTTTTAAATCGCTCATACCACTTGTATACTATCTTCAGTCACCACATTATCGCCATATACTGATTTTAACATTTGATTAGCTTCTTTGGCACTTTTTTGCAACTTAAAACAAAATTTAATAACGTTGTTCGAAATCCATGATGCGCGACGGACACGGTAAACACGGCCTCACTCTTCCTGCTCTGGAACCCAACTGACAAGTCACAATTTGTTCAAACTTGACACCGGCAATCTCAAATGGATGTAACGTCAGCAGTTGCTGCTATAAAAATACATTCACCGTATGTTTTGATCACACCTCATATATATGTAAGTACTTGGAACACTTGGACATGCTGTGGTAATTGCAATGCTCCTTTAGCAAAAATTAGCATTGCTAATGAACTGTATCTTTCTGAAAGTAAGTTATTGGAAACACCAAGAGAATACTGCTGTAACGTGTCCACAACAAAGATTTCCCTGATTACGAAAAGCGTCATAAAGTTAATTATACTGGAAAACCCGTAAATTAGTTTATTATTTTTGGATAATTCCACAGCCGTTTTGCTTTCCTACAAAATTAGTTTGTAACTGTGATTTATTTCAAAATTGTTACATCTAAAAGTTTGAAAAGTAACATCAATCCTTTAATAGAAAAATCCTATTTTTCGCATTATAAAATAAAATATTTTGATATTTGACGGTGTCCATTTTGTTGAGTAGTCCATCTTTGGATTTTAGCCTGCGTACAAATGAATACAGCGTAAGCGAGGAGTAACAATCATGGGTAAAATGCCCTTGTATGGTCACAGCAAACATCACAAATGGACCTAACTTTATTCGACGTTCTGGAAGTTACAATTCCAGATGGACTCAGTGCATTTGACTGGTTTTGGAGAACATACGTCTTAAATGCCTAGAAGTCCAAAACATCCATTTTTGGCATATTTATGATGCGCTTCTTTTTTATTACACAACCCATGCATTGGTACAACCTAATTGCATGGGTGAACATGTCATCTTCCATATCCGCGATTTTATCTTCCGATGAGTTATCGTCTTCTGTCTGGCCTTTTTGGTCACTTATTTTCAACCGCGCTTACGTCATCTTCGTCATTCATAATTTCAATGTTTGAAATTCCCGACTCCGTTAAAGCCAGAAGCTCTTCATCCGTCAAAAGTCTTTTAATGGCATTTTTTGAGGTCTAGGCGGGCAGAAATGGAAATGTAGGTAAAACAGCAAAACGAGTGATTGACTATTAAAACGGAACCATTATGTAGATCTTACATAAAACAAAATCAACGAAAAACAAAAAAGATAATAGCCTAAGAAATGCAATGTTTTCTGCACACTGAAAATGAATTTACAGAAATAATCAACGGACACTTCCTCTAATATGGAAAACGACCGATTACTTGGGAGTCAAATTTAAATTAGTCCACAATTTTATGCAATGTGAACATGAGTAAAAGTCGACGTAGTTTGTCTATTATACGAATAAACTATATTCATTTGTATATAGTATGAGCGAAAGAGTTTAACAAAATCAGAAATGCGAAATTCGTCGTACGGTTTACCTATAATTTTTGAAAAAAAAATGCCTATAAAACAGCCATTTTCCATAGTGTTTAAACACCGGAAGCCCTTCACTTCATTTCACTTGAAATTCCGACATCTGTTTTATTTCCGGTAATTCCCCAAATCATTCCCAGCATACAACAGAATCTTAACAACCTATCGTTCTGAAAGTATTTAAATAGTTAAATCACGGTAATTCAATAGTCATTACCACATGGTGCAAACCGTTTTTAAAAGTTAGCTCGCGTTTTCGAGAAATTTCAATTTAAACATTGTTGGCCCAAAGATCACAAAACACATTATTTTTATCATTGTTTGACTATTTATTGAAGTTAAATCGATGGAAATCGATCGAA
>JAHWXV010143050.1:0-10550 GCA_024586415.1 Phrixothrix hirtus
AAATGGCGTTGTCCAACATCGAAATATGACATAGACGGGAATAGTAGTTTCCAGAGGGAGCGAACGCATTTCCTGCAGGTATCTGTCTTACTCATAGTTATGCTATTAATCATGTCGTCTCAGTTCCTCCCGCCTGCCGGTGCTCCATTGGGAGATGGCAAATTTAGCATCGCGTACGGACAATATTTCAAAGTCTGAAACACTTTCCTCTACGTCAACTTACTTAACCAACTGTGTAAGTTATACGAATGGAAATAATGCATATTTAACGGGTTATTTGATATACATATATTATATTTAGGAGACGAGAATAATTTCCTTCACGCAACGTTCTTATAAACGAGTTCATTCTAAATTTCAACTTTCTTTACTGTGATTTTCATCGCTTTTACAGATCTATTCGTTTCCTTTTTTATTGCGTCCGCATAGGTATTGGTATATTTTTGGTCACGTACGGATAACAATAAGTCACTGTATTAAGATGGTGCTTTAGACTATCTGTTTTATAACATCATTAAAGCTGTGTTCTTGTGATGCAATAAAGCTTCCAAATTTATCGGAGCTTGAGTGAAATATGAAGAAAGGATTGACCCTTACTGTTGTTATATGACGAGGGACTAATAGTTTGACGTGCTTTATAATGATTGCCTTAAAATATGTTTCGAAGATAGTAGTCTACATAAACATTAGTACTTATCTTCAATGAGCGCAATGTAATATCGACAAATACCTAGTTTCAGTAGGTATCGTGAAATTATGCATTTTAAATACATGTCGTGATTAATTGTCCGTGCACAACGTACCACAAACTTTCATTTATTTTAAGCAAACTGAAATGCTGCATACATATCTGTCGTTAACTGTGTTAAAACAATATAGTACAAACTCAGCTATCAAGTATATTGTAGTACTTATCTATTAAACTAACAAGAACTAAGTACACTATTTCAAACAAGAAAAGCTCAACAACGGTATAGAGTAACAATTTCGGTAAAAACTTGAATTATTACAACATAACACCGCTGTAATACAAGTTATGTGAATATGGAAGAGACGCAATTTGTATAAAACGTCAAGAGAGGTTAAAACCGTGATATCGATGTTTTGATTCCTTCAGTGGAAAACCGTTCAGCATCTTGCAGCACCCCCAAACCCACTTTTTGACGTATAATAAGACATAACGATACCTTTCTACGTTTTTAATGTACTGTACCGAAACTAGTTAATTGTTTTAAACTCTTTATTTATATTCACTAAATTATAATTATTTATTTACAAAATAAACGTAAATAGTATTTTAATCATTTGTGGACAATAGCATATTTGTATATCTATGTACATACGTAAGAGAAAGTCGTGTGTTGTCTCATGCCAGATTTTTTAGATATAAGTTGGAGTAATGAGTTAACTGTAATTGCATTATTTATTTCAGTTCAATGGAACCTTCTGGAATGTTCCGGAATCTTCCTCAACAATAATATTATTTCTAATTCAGTTACACTGCTATTCACTGTTATTGCAAAGATGAAATTTTCATATAAACTATTTCATTATATCTTTATTAAAGGCAGGCTATATATGGTTACGGAAACATATCGAGAAGGTTTTTCAGTGGTGCGATCCACTAGCAACGATTTATTCCATTAATTATAATATTTTATATGTAACGTTTTAAATGTATCAAGCTGAATTTTTTCTAATTGCTCATTTTAGAGTTCAATTTTTTTGTGCTTTTGCATACTAGATGGCATAATATGTCTGATTTTGTATGTTTGTTACCTAAAGGTTGTGAAATTTGGCTAACACGTACGTAATTTTATGACCGATCTGCTTTGTAAAGTGTAAATTACTATTAATGCAGTTAATTATGCATTCTATAAATCATCGATACTTATTCCACCTGCAAGTGTGTTTTTCATGTAATTTTATTCATAGTCTGAAGGTTCACTATTATAGCATTTTGCTACTGCGATACAGATTTTTTAATGAACTATTAAGTTAAGGTGATTTAGGTGAGTTGTATGCACCCCGATTACGTTTATACCGATAATAGCTACATCATTGACCATGCTTGAACTGTATTAATATATCTGGAGTTCATTAGTCGGGTTGTGTTCAAGATGTCATTTTTACCGTCGATATTTAAAATAAAGTGTTTATAATAGTCCAGGAAATAAATCCTTGCAAAATTAATTGTGCCTTGTTTTATGCCAGTTTGTTGATACATATTTTACATCAATTCTCATCAATTTGAATTTTATTTGAAATAAATTCAATAAAATTAACTGTTAACCTACTTCGTTTAAGTTTTTAAATTTATTGACTTTAAATACAGTTTCAGTATATTTTATTGAAATTTTTTTAATGCAATTTATGATATCTATGATAGAGTTAAGTAAATTATTATTCACTTAAGTATACAGATTTATATATTGTTCAAAATATATATGTTGTTTCGACTTCTTATTTTACTAATATTTTATTCATTATAATTTAGCGCTTAATGATTGTTTGATATTTTATTGAATTTAAAAACTGGAAGTTTTTCTATGTAATTCAAATTCTGATAACACTGTACTGTATTTTTAACTTGATGTTTGGTTTACATTATGATATTTATTAATACTCATAGGAGCTACATTTGTTGTTATTGTGTCAGGGTTCGTTGCGTTATTAATAAATTACCCCTATTGCGCCGCCACTGATATTTTACAATTAAACAGGCATGCTGTTTCGTACAATTATTTTAGGCAATTTACGCCGAGTAAATGAAAATATTTCTTGCCGTTTAAAGTACAATCACGTACCGTAGAACCTTCGGAATGAAAGCTAAAATACAACTTTCGAAGTGAAATAAACATGGAATTAATTCATTATTTAAGAAATTATTAAGTTAATAATTATTAGTAGATCTTGATCTATTTCTGTTTATTAAATATTATTTGAATTGATTGGTTCAGGCATTTCTTCTTAAGTTGATGGGTTTATTTAAAGCCTTTGAAAAGTTTTAGATTTTGTTTTTTTTCAAAGGCTTCTTCTCAACTAATTAATATTTTTTTTATTTTGGTAGAGTTTATTCCATAATTAGAGTTTGGTATCTACTTAGAGTTGTAAAAAATGGACTACAGAAGTTTTTTAAATAATTGCAAGTACAGGGTGACTTACTGGAAACGGACGGTTTTAAAATGAGCAGTATAAAGTTAATGTACGAAATAATATTATTTTATTGTTACAGAAAGTAAGGTGAAAACATACTATTTAATAAAACACAGTCATTTGTGGAAAATTATATCACTAATGTGATGACCATCCGCTTGAATACAAGTTTCTAGTCTGTTCAGAAAATGATCCGCAGCTTTGGTCAACATGCCAAGGTCGATTGAATGTACCTCTTCTGTAATTGCATCTTTCAAGTCTATTAGAGTACGGGGTTTGTGAGCATAAACATATTCTTTCAAATATCCTCACAGGAAATAGTCACAGCTGGACAAATTGGGTGACCTTGGCGGCCACGGTATGTAACCAAAACGCGAAATCGGCTTACCAGGAAACATGTATCGCACAGCTGTCATTCATGCGCGGAAAGTGTGCGCTGTGGCACCATCCTGTTGAAAAAACATTTCTCCTGTTTATTCCTCGCATCTGAAATTCTGGTCTGACAAATGTATTCAACATGTGAACATAGCGTAGTGAGTTCACTCTAATCGTGATGTCATCTTCTTCGATAAAATACAGCCAGATTACCCCAAAGTGGGCAACCGCACACCACACGGAGTGGAGAGGTTTTTCATGAAAGGTGCAGGGATTTTCAGAGGCCCACTAACGAAAGTTTTGCTTGTTTACCGAGCCGTTTAGGTTATCACTGAACAACATTTGCATACACACTGCAAAGTCTATTCGTTTCTCATAGTCCGTCACTTTAAGTTTCTGGACCACCTGCATTTTATAAGGATGAAACTTTAGGTCTAGTCGTAGAATGTTCCTCACAGAATCACCGCTCATGTTCAGCTCTCGTGCGTTACTCCGAGTCAACCGACTCGGACTCCTGATTAATGCCGCTCTCACTTTAGTGATGTTTTCGGGCGTCCTCACAGTTCGTGCAGACCCTAGTGGCTTCGTTTTAGTTATTTTTGCTGTTGTTCTGAACGCTTCAACCCACCTTAGCAACGTGTTTCGGCTTGAAACTGTTTCATTACGATCAATATTGAAGTGCCGACAAAAGATCCGCTGTATTGTGATAACAGATTCATTATTTTTAATAAATGTGTCGTATCCACAAACACGATGCGTTTTATCGTCCACTGTTCCATGGGGACTAAAAATTTTAAGCCACACTCAAGTCAATCACCCAACCTCAACCTCCCCACCACATACAACAACAATGTACCACCTGTTCTAAATACGTCGGTTTCATGCAAGTCACCCATACATGTTACCTTTTTATTAACTCTATTTCAATTTTACTACATTACTTTAGCAATAACATCTTTCCCACAGATACGAGGTAAGTCTATGAAATTTACAAGGAACTTATTCATTTTCTTTAATAATTAAATATAATTGCGTAAAGCGTTATCTACCCTGAAAAACTGATTTTTTGTGTTTCAAATAGCCGGGGTGAAGCCTGATCAGGTCTGCGATTTTTTGCTTCCCTTTATGCGGTACAAGATACTTTATGGCATGCAAGTCGAAAGTTTTTCCAACTTTTTGTGATGTACTAGATCGAAGTTTGCACTAAAACATCCTTACTTATATTTAATTGCAGCTCTACATTAAATTTAGGATTTTTCTCTAGTTTAATAAAGCGTTCATTTTTCTTTACAATTCGTAAAGGTTATCTTAACTTTGATCTTATTGTGGATTCTCAATCAATAAGAATTTGTAATTTAATACATATTTTTAGATAATCAATAATCAAATTCGAATAAAAACATTAATTAGTACAAAAATTTTACAATTAAACAAGAAGGCAAGTTTTACAAATACAAACAGTGTAGAAACCAGCAACAACGAAAAGTAAATTAATAAATTAATTGATTTATTAAACTCAAAGAGAGTAAGTGCGAACATTTAAAATTGTGTTTTAATAAAACTTAAACTTTTAAAATTGCTTTCTAACCCCATTAAGAATAGATAAGACGCTCAATTTGATTCAACTGATGCATTCGGCGGTCTAACAAGGGGGCGTTCTTGAACGTTTTAGTTATGAATTCGTCAAACTTAAGGTGTTGTTTTACATCTCTGTATATTTGTGAGGACTTGTGGACCCACTTTATGACTACGGCCATTCTGCACTAAAGGCGCTGTTTTTACTGTTGTAGATGTTTTTATAACCTTCCTTATGTTTGGCAACCCCCGACTTTTATATTTGGATAAATCGAATGTTCATATTTTAAAGTAGTTGTTTTACTTTTTCTACTTTATTGGCCGTTGTATTTTCTTGCGGATATGCTAATGATAAGGTTTCTTTTATTGGAAACTTCATTGTTATCAAGCGGTGCTGTTTGTTTAATGTCTATTGATGTCACATCACTGTCACATATTTATATAGTTTACTGTCTTTCAAACCATTCTATTATTTTTAGGCAACACTTTAAATGCTAACTTCAACTATTTTCAAATAAGTCGTTGTATTGTTGTACCTATTCGGCATTTGATTTCATTTTGTTGAATTTTTGTGTTTTTTAGTAATTAAATCGCGAAGGATTCAACAAGACCTTGTGTCATCACTTCGATTTTGTAACAAAACTGATGAGTTGCAGGAAACCCCCCTCCTTTTCGCAACCAAAGAAGTTCGTTCATTGATCTTTAATGAAAAGAATCCTATACCGATTGAATAGTTTGAATCTAACGGAACCATCGACACTGCACAGTACTGCGAAACCATTTCAAAGCTCATCCTTATAATTCTGTAAAACCAACCCTGGATGTTGTTCAACTGAGTTATCAATACTTCGCCATATGGTGTTACTGCGTTCCAAGATTTACTGCAAAGCATTTCCTACGGGTTTTCGGAAGTGAATATATGACCAAGCAGTACGCTTTGTAACGTTTATATGCAGTTTTTAATTATGCGTTGTTTGGCGTTACTGACGAAATTACATTTTCAATCGATTGTGACTGTGTGCTTTTATTTTTTTCTTGGTCAGTCAATGTGATTTCGTCATTTCTAGAATTAATATATATATGATTAGCCAACAATTTGTAGTTCAAAATATTTTGAATAGTTTAAAACATTTTGGCCAGTCTATCCGCTTATTCTATTTAAACTCAAAAATGTTGCATCAATATTGATGAAATTTTCATATATTGCTTATAGATTACTAGAATTAGTCTAATTTAATTTTTACTTAAACTCGACATATCATTCGGTTCCGAAGTTACAACATAGAAATGAACTACTCTCAGTCCTCGGTCGGATAAAAGCGATCGGGGTACTATACAGTACTTGTGATGTCGAGTGGGAGGGGTGTGTAGTGCGATAGCAAGGATAGGGTCCCGCTATTTAAAATTCCTAGACTGACAAAATATTTGCTATCATTCACTATTGTAATGTCACAAAATTATAATTCACGATGCTATCAACCACTTTGATAATGCAACAAATCATTGTGGTTATTTTTAAACCTCTATCTGATCTAGTTAGGCAAGCGCCGCGAACTATTTTACAAATCCGCATCGGCCTCCGCAGGTTCTTATCTTATTAAGAGCTAGTTATTATTTTTTGTCGAGTTTGAGTCGTAGAATGTAGAATGAACAAGTATACAAAGTGCTAGTCAAATATACGATGAATTTGAACAGCTTGCGATCCGGTTGTAATTTGTCCTTCAGCCACCAAATTCGGCGAGTGGTAGGTTTTATGAAACGGTATGTTAATAGTTGCTAAGTTTCGGGGAATTGTTATTAAATGCATTGCGTTTTTGTATTTTGACGGACTTTATGGAGATAACAAACTATATTAATCGGTTTCAATTTAAAAAAATTACCGCAGAACCTCAACGAATGTTAAACAAGTCGTTTGCGTATAGTCTCGTGCTGAGCTAAGTTTCTTCTAGTACAAAGGCTCCGTGGACAGCTGCACGTCTTTCACGACAATGAGCAACCTTGACGCATGTTTACAAATGCAATATCGGAAAATACACTAAAAACAAAGAAACTATCCTTAAAGCTAGGATTCTCATATCGGACTATTCAATATATTTTATCGGAAAAGTCTGAGGCTGCTGAAAAAAGTTTAGAACGATAATCGCTTTTCTGTTTATAGGGAACTGAAAGAGAAAGCCAGAGACGGTTTCAACATCATATCCAAGGTAATAACTAGTGACGAGTAATGGATTTATGGTTATGATTTGGAAGCTAAGCAGTGGAAGTCGTCAAGTTAACTGAACCTAAAAAGGCGCGTCAAGATCTCAGTTCGACAACCAAGGCATTGTCCCCATGGATTCGTGCCTCCTGCCAGTAGTATGTTTTTCGGTGGAGTTTTGCAACAGTTGATGGAGCCATTCGGCGAACAAGCTCAGATAAGTGGAAGAACAATACTTGATTGCTTCACTTGACAACGCGATAGCTTATACATCACTCGTTTTTCGATATCTCCTTACTTCAAAAAAACATGAGTGATTACCCACCAATATCCGCCTGGCATTACTCCGGTGCCGCTCCCATCATCAAACTGAAATTACGCCTGAAAGAGTGGTGTACTGTACATTCATAATTGAGAGCTTGTAGAAATACATAAAAACAAGAAAAATTAGAGATATATGTGAGGAGATTGCATTGAAGGAGACAATGCAAACCAGGTGTTCCAGTCTGTGCCATATAAATATGCACACCTAAACTGGTGAAAGGGTAAAGGATAGTAATAACAGTTGCCATATTGTTCTTTTAATGTTAAATACTTCGATAGTTGTTAGGATGTTGTTAGTT
The DNA here is from genome assembly GCA_024586415.1 of Phrixothrix hirtus. NCBI lineage: Eukaryota > Metazoa > Arthropoda > Insecta > Coleoptera > Phengodidae > Phrixothrix > Phrixothrix hirtus. Next base: position 7,927 of record JAHWXV010143050.1, read on the forward strand.
TTAATACTGAATTCAAAATTGGTTTTATATTTAATTTTCGTTAATACTCTAATATATCTATTTTTTGGCGTTAGATAGTTTTTCGTTTAATGTTTTGCTATTTTCTAAAAATTAACACCTGATTAGAATTGTCACGATTCTCTGTTGTTTTTCACCGATTTGAGAGCTTGGCATAAGATATTTGGTGTCAAGTTAATTTATTTAACTTGATCGGTCAAGTAGCTGAGTTCAGAGGGTGAGAAAATGTCTCGTTAGTCCAAATGTATCGATAGTATTCTGCCCTAAGCTATAGAGGCAACGTTACGTGGCTTTTCACTCTCGATGTTGATCGTGCTTATATCTATTTCATTTATTTGTGATTCGACCTGTATATTCTGGTTCAATACAAGTTTAGTTGTTTTCGAGGTTTATATGGCACGTTCAATAAAAGTATATTTATTATTATACAAGTATTTTGAAATTCGTATTCATATATTTACACTGTACAATCTTAATTTTATGTATACACAACTCTGTGATTTGTAATCTAATAATTTGACAATCAGTTTCATGCATTGCATTCTGTATATGCTAAGAGATGGTTTTATGTGTATGGTTATGTTCGAATTGTATATCTAACTGTCAATATCAATGTATTTGTGTGTTTCTAAAGTAATTTTCAGGGAAGGGAATGTTCGGCAACGATTTCACTACTTATTTTGCTCTTTTAGTGGGGATGTGATACACTAAGACCAAATGGAACACATCCTAAATGTCTTTGTATCTCATTCCACTAGGTGACTATTGCATAACAGCGGAAACGTCTTTTTGCCACGCTTATAAACATCGTTAGTGCTACTGAAATATAAACTGTATAAACAGAGAATCTTTCCTTATTATAGCAATCGGAACACGCTCATAAAGTATTATTGGAGATCCAGGGCTTCTACAATTATATTGGGATGGAAAACGTCCTGAATCAAAATGCTCGCCTGTACATACAACAATTGACGAGGCAATAGTTTAATGGATAATATGATCGGGAGATTACATCTTTAGGTAAGAGAGTCGATAAAACTCTGATGTTTTGTGTTTTGTTCTGCCTTTTATATGTTACCTTGTTTAATATGAAATTGTTTGATAGTGTTATCTTTAGTGTTCTTTGAATTTGTTTAATATTCTTTGAGGTATATAATGGCATTTCTTTAGAATTATATTTCAATTATTTAACAATTTTATAGATTTCTATAGTCCTAAGCTATCTTAAACATTACAATGTATTATCTTCTCTAGATGTCGTCACTTTGTTTGAATTATGATTAAATAATTTGCATTTCACTTATGCCTAGACTTTTATTTAATATAGATGTTCTATTGTATCTTTTACCACTAGGTGGCCACATTTGGTTTTTTATTTTTATCTACTTCCTTTGACCCTGTGGTAATAAATGTATTGAACTTTCATTCATTCGTATCTTGAATCATATGTTATCTCTATTTAACTTGAATTTGTATTTCTTTTCTATGTATTTTTTTAAAAATTAGTAAATATTTTGATTAAAATGGTATTTACATTTCATTTCAAGGGATTTTATGGAATATTCTTAGTTAATATTTTTAATTACATCATTAATTTAAATATAATATTTTATAATTTACTTTCACTATTTAAATTCAATTTTAAACTGCGCTTGTCAATTCTTGTTAAAATATTAATTACCTGTATCGATACATTTTGATCCAAAAAATATGAAAATCGATCTGGTTATTAATTAAAGTTCATGAAACGTGACAGGATAAAGTTATAGTATAAAACATATTTTAAAAATAATGTGATAAATTTAACTAGTTTTAATTTCCAATTTTGAAACAATATTATAGTTGTAATATTTGTGTCATTTTTGGTGTTTATAGACAGTGGCAGAGCGCTGGCCCGCTAAGCTAATGAATCTTAAATTCAATTCCCAGTAGAGAAATAAATTTTTCTAAATACTTGGCTCTAATCAATATTAGAATACTACCTATTATTTAAAAATAATATTTACTTTTAGACAAATGAATACATTTTATTTATTTCCAGTGGAATTTAAAGTAACCGGAAATGGCTATTTAATTTTCTATTTATTTAATCCACGCATTTATAACTTATCAAACTTACTACTTGTATGTAGGCACGTTTGCTATATATTTGCATAATTTTCAAAATTGCTCGCATTCTAAGTTCTTTAAAATTTGAATACAAGAGGAATTATACAAGGGCTGTAAAATAATTTACTGGACGCTTAATGGTTCAAAAAAAACGCCTTTTAAAGATTAAACTTTTCTTTGTACAAAATTTTTAAAGTGGAATAACCACCTAAATCATTAAGATCTCATTGGAAATTAATACAGATGAAATCATTCATTAGTATAATATTTCAAATATAAGTATTTAAGGTAAGTTAAGTACGTTAAAAGTGGCTAATAACCAGTGGCGGCTCGTGAGTTCTGAAAGAGGGTGGGCACAAGTAAAATCCATTCTTCTATTTTTCAAGCCGGAAAAGATGTCAATGACTTTGTTGTCAAAATCCGGGATAGACTGGACGAACTTATTTTCTATTGATAGGACTGCCAATGCGTTCAGCCGATCTTCTGACATTGTGCTT
>JAHWXV010143079.1:0-27994 GCA_024586415.1 Phrixothrix hirtus
ACACACACACACACACACACACACAGACACACACACACACACACACACACACACACACAGACACACACACACACACACACACACACACACACACACACAGGGAGCCCCAAAACGTGTATTTCCACTAAAATTTTGACATCGAAAATTTTGGATGAAAACAATACTTTCTCTATTCTATATTTCATATAGGTCAGAGAAAGTAAAAAAGGTTTATTGTTGTCAAAATCCTTAAGAATCAATAGATTACTCTTAAAATTAATCATTAAATTAAGAAAATGTAAAAAATCTAAATCTAAAATGGGAAATACAATGTCTGCAATAGTTATAGCCTAAGAATAAATAGCAATTGAAAACTAAAATTTTGAATGTAGTTATTTATTACCAGCTAATAATACAGAAGTATTTTTTTAAGCTAAAAAATTAAATAATGATTTTGGCAATAAACTTAAACTACTGCCAGTATCAACTTCAAAAATTAAATTACAATGCATCCTTTAAAAATAAAGGCTGAAGATAAGTTAAAACAATTTGATACCCATTGTCTACTTACAACAGGTTTTTTAAAAAAGAACAACTTTGTCCATAGTTGCTAGCGTCTGTACCATACTTATTATGATAAAAGCAATGGCTCGAGTTAAAAGGCTTCTTTAGAAAAGAAACTATGCTAGAAGAAGCTCATACGGTAATTGTGAAAAATAAGAAATATCATTAATATTTGACATTTTAACAAATTCGTCCAATTCAATAGCAAAATCTATTAAATTAAAGTTTTGATACTTTAAATAAATTGAAGAACAACGTATTTATGTAGGAAATTGAGAAATAAACAATTCCCTAACGAAATTATCGCTTAATTCTAAACCATTAGAATATTTAATTAGGTTTTGCATCAATTCTAAGCAGGAGGAATTAAATTCAATGCGTTATAAAAGAATTTGACAGTTATTAGACATATACCACTTTTTTTAGTTTTCTAATAAAATTGAATAAGGACCTTGTCTAGGCCTATTAACAAATAAATCTCGTATAAAATAAATTATAAATTCAGGTGAATTTAACGATAAAATATCAAACTTAATTGAATCGTCAGTAATATTTTTTAAACTAAAATAAAGATTAACGTGAATAAAACACATTTGTAAATCGTCTTTTAAAAAACAACAAGAAAATTAAACTTAGATTCTTCCATTATTGATAATTAAAAAATAAAATTCATCTGTAAAATAGTTCAAGACGCAATTTCAGGTCAATTGATTAAAGTTAGAATATAAAATAAATGTAACGATTGAAATTGTAGTTTAATCGGCAAAGACGTCGAGGGTAACCAAATATAAATAATACACGGTTTTGTATTGTAAATGTTTAATATATTGAATAAAATTTGATTCTAGCGATTTGATAGAATGTGTTACATTCGATTAATAGTAAAATCAATAATATTGGTTGTTAAAGCAAAACATTAATTGACAATTAGATCATGTAATGTGATAACATAACCGTACTATGTTCCAAATACGTAGTTTTAACTTGTCAAATCTAGAATTTTTGAAATTCTAGCAGCTATAACATCTTAATTTAGAATTGCATCATCTTAAAGTTTGCAAGGCCAATGCGTTATTTCCAAATCAATAAAAATCCCTGGCAAGAAAATCATTTACCGTTGAGGTGATATATGAAGTAAATAACTCATTATAAAGTTAAATAAATTAAATACTACATTTAGTATGAAAGAAAATTTAGTTAAAAAATAATTAATGAACAAAATACTTCAATTTAAATTTAAAAAAGATAGGAAAGCACATCGGAAATTTCTGATGTAAATAATAAGATATGTGAAAATTTAATTTAAAAATCAAATACACTTAGAAAGCCCGTTAAATAGGGGCATTTATTTAGTGCCGGCTTAATACTAATCTACTTACCGTTTTTAAATACAAACGGCGACCTTACAACAACCCAAGTGTATGAACTAAACTTACGAAAATTTGCAGACATTTAGGTAGGAAAAGTGAGTTATCCATAACAAAGAACTTCGTAGATATGCACACTGGAATCACCTTTAGGCAAAAGGGTTTAACAAAGTAAGCGAACGTAAATGTTATTTAACAGCAAAGAAAGGAACTGAACAACTTTACGCAAATGTTGCTGGACTCTTAAGGATTGTCTTGTACAAATTAAAATTTACTCTGTTTAAATTAAAATTATCATAGATACGTTTGTAGAATAGGTCAATTAGAAAAAAAGCTTTCGATTTGAATATGCAATTTTACTGTCCAAAATGGTGACATACGCTTTGAGATTTTAAATTTTAAACACCCATCGATAGAAGTACTCACCGGATTTAACAGTGTGCTTGAATAGTAGTGAATTGATGATTTTGTTCTTATAAATGATTATTTTGTTAAAGTAATGTTTTAATGTGTAGGTATACTTCATTTATTTTCGATAATACTGTTGTATGTTAAACTGGACGTCCTGAAGATGCTCAATTAATTATCTTAGCCGAACATATATAGGCGATATTAATAATTATTTAAAAATAAGAGATTTTGGGAAATTTGGGTTATGGATTTTATGTTATTATTTATTAAACGATCTAATCTACAATATTATATGCAAGTTTTGTGTATCTAGGTATATTTAAAGCGGGAGAATTTAAATTCACGTTTAGTGCTCATGTTACAATAAAAGTAAAAGAAAATAACTTAAAGGCATTTTTTACTAAAATACAAGATCATAAATCAATAATAATGTTAATAATAATCTACAGAGTTAATGGCACATCTGATTAGGTATGCATACTCTAGAATAGTACCCATTTATTGATTTAGTATGCTTGCGATAAGTTCATTTCAGTAACATTAAAAGAATTGAACAATAATATAAACATTGAACTCTCATTGCAACCTTTCAAGTACGAATTCCTCTTATTTAGTTAAAAACTATTATTATTATTGTTGTATACAAATATAACCTTTGTAGTAATATTCCCAATTGATTAACATACTTGCCGAATCAAATATAGGTTAACGCTCACGTTGTTTAATCTATTTAGAATTACTTAGAATTTGGACAATGGGTTTGAAATTATTATTAGAAATATAAAATTCACAGCTTTATACATTGTTTATATGAGGACATTGAATTCTGTAAGAGAAGATGTCACGTATAAAAATATTTAAAAAATCTAGACACTAATTTTATGAAATATAAAGGATACGTTTAAACGAGTCAAATTATATTAGTGAAATAAGTTAATATATAAGAAATTATTTTAAAATAATGGAAATAGGCGAGGTTTAAAATAGATACAGTATGTATAAAGTTTTACCTTTATCACTAAGAGCTTAGTAGATCTAATAAAATTTAGCGTTATAATGTTTGCTTAATCTCTTCTCTTTTGCTTTAATCCAAGTTGTGAAGCGTGTACTTTATAGTGGTTTGCAGTAACCGTATTTTTGACTAGATCAAAGAATGCTTGGCTCTAATACAAGTAACTTTAAATTTACTGATACCGTCTTGTACGATTATATAAACGAAAAGTTTCTTAGCATTTTTAACTTTTACATTATGTCGGAATTAGATGGTAGGATTAAAAAAACGCTTTTAATGACTATTTTTTCCTTTAAATGCTATATTAATCGATACATGCTAGAAATCCATATTATTTTTCCGAGTACTATTTTAATTATATTAAATAAATATATTTAGAGTTGGATAATGGATCAACCCTTAAAACTATTTTGATTGCTCACATTGAAAAGAATAAACGCATATAATTACGGGAGAGTAATTTTTGGGTAAATACAAATTACTTAAATATTTCAGCATGTCTTATATGAGTTTAATAATTATTAAATTTTAGTTATCTTGTAAATTAATAATATAAATAGTTTTATAAACCGCATAAATTAATTTTAGTTTAAATTGAATTCCACCAAAGTAAATCAAACATTTTTTACAAATAACGAGCGCTATTGAAATTGAGTTCAAAAATATGTAAAATGGTAGAAATATTGCTAAAAATAAATTTCAGGCATAATTAGTATGCTTTTCACATATTCTAACGCCAATTATAGATTAATTAATTGAAACGTGTCTTAATGTTCTACATTACTAGAAAAATTACACCCCAATGATAAATCATTTTTAATAGACGTATTAAACAGTCGAATGTTATTTTTTCTCTCTTTGTAACACATTTTTTTTAAATTAAGGAGTTTTACGCTTTGTTTTAATATTTCTTACGCGTTGTTACTATCCAAATGTAGTATAAGCGTAAGAAATAAAGCTTTAATTATGCATGGAGTGCTTGTTTTATTGAAGTTGGATAATTGCTTGTATGTAAAATGGGAATTAAGCGTTACTTCTCATGCAGAGGATATCTGCAAATAAAAAATATGCATCTTTTATTGAAAACTTGAAGATTTATGGCATAGTTTATACGAAGATTAAAATCCTTGTGTTCAAGGTTGCTACTTTTTTGTACAATGCATTACAGTATTTATTTCTAACATTTAATTTTGGATTTAGTCTATAGTGGAATAAATAAAATATTATATTTGAAATTTGTGTAATACGATAAAAGTAAAATTTACATTTATCAGTTTAGGAAACTTTTTAATACAAATATTTTGTGGTTAGTGGTATTACCGCTGAGAAGTTTATATTGATGACGTATTTTATATTTATACATTAGCATAAATGCTGTCACTTTTAGTTTTATAGTGTACAGACCATTTGTTTTAAGCATTCGTTCCAAAAGTTGATCTGATTTTTATTTTTGTTAAAGTTATAGAAAGATGTTAAAACCCTAATAAAAACAGAGGGGAATTCGTATGTAGATCGTTGTTGGTTACAAATTTGGCAGCGTTGAGCAATTTATTAAATGATTGTACGGGGCGCGTTTTTTAAGTAAGTACCGTTTTGAAATTCTGCCTCCGTGAGCGCTGCGGCGGCTTTGTACGCTGCACGCTGTGTACCTACATCTGTTGACAAGCTACAGACACCATTACTGAAAGATTCGACCGTGTTTACGTTTGTTAGCCACTATTTAAAATGCCTTCGCTGATCGAGAATCCCGCCGACTGTGAAATACGCGCTGTGATTCGTTTTGTTAGTGTTAAAGGCGTTAAATCGGCCCATATTCACGGTCAGATCAGTGAAGTGTATGGAGACAAAATTATGAGTGAAGGAATGGTACGGAAATGGGTTAGATTTTTTAAAGATGGCCGCAAAAATATTCACGATGAGGAATGAAGTGGGCGACCTTCTGTCATTACTGGAGATTCACTTCACAAAGTTGACAAAAAGTGAAAGACAACAGACGATTTACGTTTTCATCGTTATCTGACGAGTTTCCAGAAGTGTTCTCTATGAAGTTAGCTGCAGACTTCTATGAGGGTAGGATTCAAAAACTGATTGTACGACACGACAAATGCCTTAATATTGGTGCAAATTATGTAGAAAGGTGGATCAAGGTACAGGCTTTCATGTAAAAGCAAAATTGTTAAGAAAAGTTTACTTGTCTTTTTTTATCTTAAAATGGCGCTTACTTAATGAACACGCCTCGTATTAGGTTCGTTAATTTACGAAATGTTTAGGTTTTAGATAAAGGTAACCGGACTATTTTCAGATTTTATTATTTAAAATACGCTTGAGGAGGACACCCTTTTATCCGGACAATAAATTTACTGTGCCGCTTACTTGGAAGTAAATTTTTATATTTTAGTTTCAATATTTATGTTAAAATTTTATGGGTCACGCCAAAATTTATTTATGACAAGTAACAAATCACAATGAGTTCTATACATTTACTTAATATTTCAAAATTAAAAAAACAATAAAATAAAATTATGTAAATAGAATAAATTGCCACAAAAAACAATTATGCAACAATGCACTGACCCGTTAGTCCTTTCTGCCCAATGTAAACAGCACTTGAATGACTCTTTGTACTAAAGAATGTAACTTCAGGTAGAAAACAAAAGTTTAGTTTAATATTCAAATTAAAATAAATTTACGATGAATGGTTTTGTAAAATTTGTTTGTGGTTCGCTTGAAACAAATATATTTGCTTTAAAACTTTAAAACATTCACTTACGTAGTAAATCGGAGTTTGATAATTATCTCTGGTTGGTTGACAATTTATCTTCCTTCTGCTGATCTCATTGAATTACACTTAGGGTTTTTGAATTTTGATTTTCAAGTCCAGTGCTAAAGCTTCAAGCTTTGACTTATTTATTTGTTGCGCGTTTCGCAAACTCCTTTTAAACTTTCAGTTCATAAAACTTGAATTTTATAATTTCTATAACGTTGATCTTCCATAAATCTTTAGTTTTGCTACGGGCTACTAATCAGAGGTAATATTATTTTCAATGACTTGAGTAACACTTTAGCGAGCAAAATGTTTTTGTGGAATTCACACATTTACAGGATTTACTTCTTAAACAGTCACAGTGTTCGACGAAAATAAAATGATTTTTTTTGTTGACCAATCAAAGGTTTCAAATTTCAAACTTGGTATATGATACCGTAATTTCGGAGTCTTCTTTGAGCTTTTTAGATTTTACTACAACCGAAGATTTTTCCTTGTTGAAAACTTTATTTCGTACAATTAGTTTGCGTCCCTTCGATTTTTAGTTTATTTTACACTGTATGTTTTATATCCAAAACCCGCGATTTTATAACGGTGCACAATTTAAGCTTTGTTAAATATTTATTTTATAGCCTAATAAAATTAACTTTGAACTTAGAAATACTGTGAGGCTATTTATACTTACAATAATTTTTAGAAATTCGAAACAAGTGTTAATTTATTTCAATTTTCTAGTATGCGAACACAGTAAAATTTATTGTCAATTACGGGGGTCTAACATTGTTTAAAAGATACCTGTTTACCTTGATGTGCATAGAATCGTTTGCTCTATTATATAGCAAATTATATAATTTATTTGTCTGAATTTAAATTCAGTTACACATATTGCAGCTGAGATAAAATTAAACGTCATTATGAAGTGCAGAAATATTACTAGTATTGCAATACCCTAACTGCGGTTCGATAAGTTCAGGTTCGGTGAACGGTTTATGATTATTTTCTAACAATTCAAAAACTCATCGAAAGGATCAAAACATATTAGTTAACATTTAAACGTCTTTAGTTTGATACGAATCCATCAGGAGAGGCATCTAACCTTGATTTTTCGGCATAACGATGAAGGAGCTTTACACAGAAGTGTTACGTGTGATGGACAATTATAATCAATGATCTTCTAAGCAGGTAAAGTGAAGCTTGCAGTCACACGCTGAAACCAAAATTTTAGGGATGGAATATCTTGGTTTTCATTTAGCGGTCGATAAGACGTACTGTAAACCTTTTCCACTTTGAAAAATTGTGGAAAGTTCGCCTTCCTTAAACTTTTGGCTTTTTACCAATGAAAAGCTACTTATTTATGCGACTGGTTAGATGTTTTAAGGAATAATGTGTTTAAAAAGTTTCTTTTTTCTGTAAAGACATTCATACTGCCTTATAAGGGGCGTATTGGAGTAGCTTGCACTAATTGTAACTGCTAAGGTGAGTTTTGAATTTGTCACATTTAAGATTAAATTCAAAATCTAGAAACAATTGTCTTATTTGCAATAATATGAATGTTTAGTAAGATTTAATTATAGGAAAAAGCTCATTAACACGACTTTGTATAAAAATCGTGTTTTAGTTTTGAGACTACAGCCTATTGTGAAAACTATTCCAGTTTTAAGGTGCGTTTCAATGTGTAAGGAAATATTGCAACGCAATATCGTTGCGTACTGCTATGTAAGAGATAGAGTCTTTTAACGTCACATCAAAGAAATGCCGTCTTTTAATAGCATGTGTAGATGGATAACGTAACGTTATTTCGACTTTTCAGTTTATATTTAGTATTGCGATCGTATTTTGTAGATATTTTCAGTGAAAGTCGAGTGCTATGAATGCATTAATTAATTTTATTGAAATCTCTCGTTGTGACAGGGTTTTAAGAAACACTACGCATTTTGACATGCCTATAATCATTCCGTAAAAGTGACGCCCATGCCTTTCAAAATAAGGTACTACAGAGTGCTGCTTATTTGCATAACGAGTTACGCATCGCAGTTACGATACAGTATTGTTGCATATGCACACACCTTTAGAATTTGAAGTAAGTTACTTATCACTTGCGTTTAGTATATTCCTATTTACGAAGTGCTGTTAGATATTAATAGTAAACATTTTCGTAATAGACTATAAGCAAATTTATTCTTATTTATCTATAAAAGTTTCTTAAGTTTGAACTTGTTATTTAGTTAATATACATAGTAACATTTTGATGATTTTTAAGTCGCTAAGGTAAATTCAGTTTCAGATTTACTAATATTATTAAAGGAATATATAAGTTTAAATTTATAAAACCGAAAAGACATTTTTTAATATCAAGTTAAAAAGCTATACAAAAGTCACATTTTCTTTCCATTTAATTTTAAAATAAAAGTGGATGAAAATCATAAAAATGCACGGCAAGCATTTCGGAACAAAAGAAGCACTGAAGCTTGGCCATAATATTAAGTTACTTAACGAACACCAGATAAGCGAATGAGTAAAGTAAACCGACAATATTTTCATTATACCTGCCCTTCATTTCGAATTTCTAACGTAATTTGGAAATCGCTGGGTTGCAATTTACGTTCTGAATTTTTATCAGTTGCTTCAATATAAAATATTTTTCAGCGATTATAAAATTGTAATTATAGAGTTATTGGGAATTTAGACGTACATATACAATGCCATACATTTGATTTATTTCAAAAATTACGTAACGAATGCCGTTAGAATGATAATATGGAATTTGATGTAAATAATGTTAGCGCTAACATTTTTGTCAAGATAAATTTGCAAATCAAAATTTCAGTATGACTTTTGTAAATATCAATATTTCAGTGTCTGGAGAAATTTTAAAAAGGGTTAATAATTTTAATTTAAAAAGAAATTAAAATTTAAAGGGTCCTATAAATTAAATAAGTTCAACATTTTCACAAAAGTATAAGAACTTTACGAAATGCCTCAGGTTAAAAACTCTGTTAAAAGCTGTTGGAATTATAAAGAAATTTACAAATACCACAGAAAGTTTTCTTCAGAATCTTAGAAATTAATTTTAAGCTAAATTACATTTCATTTCAATACTATGTAAAGTTTAATGGATCTAATATGTACAGGATATCCCATGTAATCTAATCGAGGAGCTAAATATATATTTATCCAAAACTTTAAGAATGTTAGTAATAAATACAATTTACAGCTATAACAACAAAATTTTGTAAAAACAATCAAACATTTTAAAAATTAAATAAATATCGCTTGTTTATATACTAACTGTTCGATACATTTTAACCCTAACATAGGGTTCTAATCGTTTTGATTCAAATTAATTTAATATACCCATTTAAAAATTGCGTTGTGGTTTTTAGCTCCTTGTATATGTATTTTATTGTTGAATTTATATGTCGAGGTTTAAACTAGAACTTTACTGTACAGGGTGACATTTGGAAAGCTTCAATTAGCTGCATTTTTTTACGAAGAGAAATCAAAAAATGCTCAAAACCAAAGTGACCCACTAATATGGTGCGACCCCTAACCTCTCAGCCACCGCAACTTTGACATTTTAATTAGCAACCTCCCACTTGCGACACATCAATCTCTTGAGAAATGTTTTTCATTGATGCCATACAAAGACAGATTTGGATAAAAAATTCCAAATTTATTTAATAATACAGTGATCAGATATGTAATTTATGTGACCAATTGATCTAGTAACTAACTGACCAAGACAAACGCTTTCCTTGCATCTTGTGGTAAAGGAAGACGTGTAGAATTATCGTTAGTAGCTTATTTGCAAGAATATGTCTGAATAATTTCTTCTTGACTATTAGCCCATTCAGTAAAAGAAAAATACCGGCATTGCTACTTTTTATTAGTGAAATTGAATTTTTACGACTGTAGTCAAACATTATCAAATAAACAGGCCCTTGTTCTATCGGTAAACCTTATTATCCAAAAGTCTGTTATTGTTACTACAAGTTCTTAATGATGTATAGGTTAACTCAAAGACTTGAAATTCTTTTATTTACGGTTTTTAGTGGCCGACCTGCATTAATAGTAGCGACTGGTTTTAAAGTCAGACGTCCAGAAAAAGGAATCAGTCATACATTTGTCGGAAAATTGTTTAAAAATTTGAAGAAACAATACCAGTAGAAAATAAAAAAAATATATTTGATGAAGTTGCTCATATAAAAGTTTTAGGTCATTTTGCTGGAACTCCAATATCTTCTGTTCGAAAGCAGAGATTGACACAGGAATTTCGTGAGAAATGGTTCGACGAGCTCTTGAGTTAAACATCTTATACCCCTATAAGATGCAAACTCTTCAAAAACTGGCCGAACATAACTGCAACCGAAGAATTAAATGTTGTGAAGAGATGACGGAGAAAATTGAAAATGATTCAAAGTTAAGGAAGGACATTTATTTCAGTAACTAATTTACTTTATTTTAAAAAATGACAGTCAATATGTACAACTACCGCTATTGATCCTACGCTGGATAATCATTAATGTTTGGATAGGTGTCTTAGAAGATACTTAATGGCCCTGTTTCCCAAAGAAAAACGAAATGGAGATATCTACTTAAACTTGCTACATAATACTACCCAATCTCTTAATATACATAGATGAAGTAGTTTATTTTCATCAAGATGCTTCACTCCCTTATTATGCCGTTGCTGTTCGAAAGTTTCTAAATTACAGATTTTCGGAACTGCGAATTGGAAGGAAAAGTCCCATAGAATAACCACCACGACCTCGGGGTCTTACACCCCTGGAGTTTTCTTTGGGGTAATTTAAAATTGATACTGTACAAAATACAGCCTGCTTTAATAAAACATCTTCGTGATCGCATAACCAAGGAATACTGTTCAATTTCCAGACAAGCGTTTTTATAATTTATTTACTAGAGCAGTTGACAAGCAAGTTACATTTGATTGCTTTATTGTTTAATAAATTATGAATGTTTTGTCCAAATGAATCCAATGAAAATATTTTTCATGAAATTAATATTAGTTTTGTTTGTAGACTGGTTAATTTAAAAGACCAAAAAACTATTGTAATCAGAATTTACATTTATTTAGTCCAATATTTCTAATATCATTATATTTTTCATCAGGAAGAATAATGTATAAAGTCTTCATTATGATTTTTAAAGTAATTACTTAAAAATATATTTGTAACAACACAGTAATTATTACAATTAGTCTGTATATTAAAATATTTCACTATTAAAAACGTGATGGCTTAATTAAACAAGAATTTATTTTCATATAAAATATAAAGAATATGAAAGTTTTCTCGTTTAATTAAGCTATCACGTTTTTAATAGTGAAATATTTTAATATACAGACTCATTGTTGTAATTACTGTGTTGTGACAAATATACTTTTATGTAATTACATTAAAAATCATAACGAAGACTTTACACATTATTCTTCCTGATGAAGAATATAATCATATTCAAAATATTGGACTAAAATAAACGTAAATTCTGACTAAATAGTTTTTTTTGGCCTTTTAAATTAACCTGTTTTTACAAACAAAACTAATATTAATATCCTAACAAGAGGGGTGATACTCCTTTCTAAAAATTTTTCAAGAACTTTCTAATTATGTGCCGTAAGTAGGGGAGGGGTTGCCAATTAAGATTTAAAAGTTACGATAACTTAGGGCCGAGGGTTGAGGGACAACATATTTGTGGGGTAACTTTAGTTCCACCTACATATAACCGAAATAATTTTGAGAATTTTTTGATATCTCTTGGTAAAAGAGATACGCCCAAAATTTTACCCCGAATAAGGTACTATACAAAGGGCGCTAAAAATAACCACAAACTTTGAGGATATCTAATTCTTAATAAGATACGAAAACAGTACTACTAGCCCAAAATGAAAAAGCAAGTAGCGGTTTCCATATTTATCTCTACGCGCTTTAACATTTAATGTACAGTAAGAACCAAAAATCCATACACACCCTAAGGTTCGAACTGGTTTACGCTCTGTAAGCTAATCGATATTAGCACACTCCCCTTTCAAAGTAGGCGGAATTACTAGAATACGTACTTGTATTACAGTCACAGGCTGCATTTGGTAGAAAGTAATAATTACAGAACGATTGGTAATCAATGTGTTCAAAGTTTGTTTATCTGCTGAATGCACAAATTGTGGAGGTCTATGAATTATGAATTATTTATTTGTATTGGAAAATATTTTTTTTGACATTTGATTTGCAAAATTAATTTCATTACTTGTCTTATTTTGTACGGTTAAAATATTCTCTTATTAATATTGTAGTGGTAATAGGGGTTTTTTTCTTGTAGGTTGAATATTTTTCCAATTTTACAATATTACATGACCTGATTACTCATCGGAAATTTTTAAGGATATTATACGAAAGTAAAGTAACAAAATTCTTATATATCTGTTACTTTTTGACCCATTTTTATCACAATTGCTGACGATAGCTCTTAAATTATTTGATCATTTTTTACCTCTTTATTGTCTTTAAAATCTATAGATGTTGAGATAAAAAATATAAAACCATAAATTTTAATTTTAACCATCAATTTGCGGTACTAATTGGTCTAGATGCCTTTACTTCTACACACATGTTTATAAAATTTAAAATTAATGTAGCATTTAAAGATGTTTAAAAATGTGTAGCTTTAAATTTGTTAACTAAGCATTTTCTCTCATTTAGAAATATCCAAAACGCCGAAACCATAAATCTTTTGAAATATTTGTTTAGAATTTACCAATTTAGGAAAGGTTACCATGTATGAGACTTGTAAAATAAAATACTTTCTTCTATGGACGTGAAATTAACAGCATGTTGCGTATTAGAGGGTGACCGAAATTTAATGTTTTATAGGGAGACTCGAAAACTAAGCTATTAACAACAGATTGAACTTTTAACATTTTGAAAATTATCGATATTTATGTTATTTAGCAAGTTAGACAAAACTATTTACACATTCTAAAAGTATTTTTTAAGACAAATAAGATGGAGTGTTTAGAGATTTTACATATCAGTGTTTATATGTGGTTTATAACATGAATTGTTGTTTTTTTAATATTAATATATTTTAATACAGCTATTTTCACTCATTTCAACGATAAATAATATGTGTGGTCGGAATAGAATACATAGAACCGATGTTACCTTTGCCCTGTTTATCTATTTATTCAAAGAATTTATTAATTAATCTTGACGGTAACATTCAATTCCCTCGCAATTTGAGAAATATTGAAACCTCTACTTGAAACATGATTATTCTGGATCTTATACTGTTATCAATATTTGCTTGCCCTTTTAAACTATTTTGCTTAATACAGTTTGAGATGCAAGCCGCCCGTAATAAAATTGTCAAGCCCGAATATAATTTATGATCTTTCCTTATTTCAAATTTAACACAACACACAAACAAAAAGCAGTCATAATAAGATTAGATGACGTGATCAAAAAAGTGTATAGATTCTAATTTTAATTATTTTAGCAATTTAAATTTGTTTGCACTGATTTAACTATGGATATTTATAGTTGTAAATAACAATGCCTTTATTAATTACTGACCAAATTAATCAATACTTGACTATTTGGTCTTAATAGTAATAAATATCTTTTGTGGGCATATCAATCAATTTTACAATTTAGAAAAATACATACCACACATGTATTGAATAAAATCTTAGTAAAGTTTCATTTTGTTATATATCCGGCCAAATGTAGTTTGATAATGAATACTAAATTTAGCTCTAGCAATTATAGGCGGAGCAAACACGCCTTCAAATGCTTGCGATGTTTTGAGTGGTCATTGCAGTACAAGCAACTTTGCTTGCTAAATGTGCATGGACTTTTGGTGCTTGACTGTACATCGCTTACCGCTTCTTCGGCAAAGTTCATTGTAGAGCAAAAGTCGTAAATCGTTTTATAAAACAAAATTATACCATTTGTTTCTTTGTATAAATTAATTTATAACGAGAGCAAAACATAACGCAGGAAAAAAGTCAAAAGGTACGGTAATAGTAACGATTGAGGTGCCAATATACCTCAACCGCCAACAACTTGATAAAAATTTATAGCCTGAGATATATAAAGGAGTGCAAAGGCAAATAAAATTCATGTTACTAATCAAGTATCAAAATAGGCAATGAAATAATTTAAGAAGTATTGTCTATTAATACTGGTAATTACGTTAATTGTAATTTTAATGTAACAAGTATAGTCATTAAAAGATAAGCTTTATGAAATATGCTTTTCAAGTTGAAATGCTGACATTAACATTAAACGATTAAGTTAAATCTCTACTAATTTAAATCTAGGAATATTAAATATAATTTTTAAATTAATTATGAATTGTAAATAAAGACATATAAAGGACCCTCGACTAAATTTGTAATTTTTTATCAACTGTATTGCTCAAAATTAATAGGTAGTACACAGAACTTACATTTGGCGTTAGTAATGAACAACTAGTTACCAGTTGCCTAGCAACGATTGAGTGTTTTACACCTCTGTACGTATAGAAAAAGAAGTATTTCACGGTTACTCGCTAGCAGTTACGAAAAAAAGAGATTTCTAAAGTTTGTGAATCTATACATAAGTTAAAACCATAAATTTAATCGAAATATGATAAATGGCTACTATACTATCTCCTAAAAAAACTAAAATCCCCTTGTGGTAAAGTCCAGTCCAATAACATTATTTATGCTATTTTTCATAGAGACTTTCCTGTAGTGGCACTGAAATTTATTTTTGAACTTGAATAAAACGATACCAATGCAATGATATAAATACTAGTCATACATGAGATATCGAAATTTTCACATTTTTGCTTTTCTGGGACCTCAAAACGCGAAGATTCATCAAAAAAAGGAGAGATTGTATTTTAGCTGATTACAATACCTCTTTCCTAGATAAGATCCTTATGAGGCCAGGAAGTAAAAAGCCAAGCTCAAGGTGAGTAACTGATATTGGTAATAAATAATCAGAGGTAATTAATACAGCTTAATCTCGTCTAAATAAATTAATAAGTTCCCAAAAATATAATTCTTGCCAGGAAGTTTTGGTTCCGGAAATATTTCAATTCCTGAAAGGAGACTCTATATCCCGGAAGAGGGTGTTAAATTTGTATAAACCGGAGTAGAGGAACTAAAAGTTATACAAACGCAACCTTACTACAATTACTACAAAAAAAACTTTATTTAATTAATTTTCGTCCTCATAGGTTTTCTAGTTTAAAATGATAGTCGAGTTATCAGAGTTAAAATTTATAAAAACAAATTAAATATAAAATGCATTTGTGAAATTAGTTCTCCAACAGCAACTTATATATGAGTAAAAATTCGACAATAATACACCTAGCGACATCTAAATTTATACATAATAAACAGTTATTAAATTAATAAGGGGATCGAACCCTAGTATAACATGTGTCCACAAACTCTCTTCACAAAAGGAAATTCCAAATTCTGGAAATCATTTTATGCAGATTTACCGTATGCCACCTTATCCAAAAATGCTTGCTATGGGAGCTAGATTCTTTAAATGTGACGCCCTACATCAGTTTACTTCAAATATTTTTTAAATGGTTGCCTTCTAAGTGATAAAATACTGTACATTTACTTAATGGAATATATTCAATCGTATGGCTTGAATACATTTTTGTAATTGAAGTCATAAGCGGCTTATTTGTGAGGGGCATTGGATATTTTTATTCATAACTCTTTTGCCTTTCAAAATTTAATTTAACAAATTTTGATTTTTCTATAGAAAGATGCTCACCTGAAGTCCCTCTGACGCTCCATTTTCAAAACAACTCGATTAGAACGTTTCATGTAACAATGCATACGTTTCCATTGACTAACAAATTAATTTCTAGTTGTGAAAGATGGCTATGGAAAATAAAAGTAGTGCTTATTAGGGTGTTCGGGGGTCTTGATTTAAAAATTATGCTATCAAATATCCTAGTTTATATAGTATTTCCGCACGTGACCTAGTGTCTCTTTGATGCATTGAAATATCTAACTTGAAATTGAGAGTTCCTTTACGAAGGACAGAAAATCACATAGATACATCGGTAATACGAGCTTTCAAACATCGTGTTTATATTGACGACTGTGATTTTCCCAAATTTACCTTTTAGTTATATTTCAAATTTCCCTCTAAATCTAATTACACACTTCACATATGAAAATTCCCTAGAAATTATTTTTTATAACAGGCTGGTTACTTTTGATTAGTTTCATACCAAACATGAATCATATTCCCGCCAACAAACTAACAGAAAAATTAAAATAAGCTAATCCTATCTACTCATGACGGTCAACCGTTTCTGTGCACAAATTCTTACAATTCCCCTATTGTTTCTAAATTTGTCGCAGCTATCCTGAATTGATCTCCAAAGCTGACAGGGGCGTTTCTAATGGTTGTCTATAAGTAATTGATTTTAGGTATATTTACACACAAAAAAATCGCAAGAATTTAAATCATGAGACCTTGGTGTCCACTAACTGGACTGCTTCTTCCGATCCATCACTCTCGGTAATTATTTCTAAAAAATTACAAACAGGCCTGCTATTGTGGGCTGGACAACCATAATGTAGAAACCATAAGTTTTGCCGAACACTTAAATTAGAATCATCCAATAAATCCGGTACAGTATTTTGTAAAAAGTTGTGACAATCTGCACCATTTAAATGATTGGACAATTCTACGGGCCCGAGCAGATTACTACCAAGAATATCTATCCATACATTTATTCTGAACTCTTTGTTTAGTTTCTTTTATAGCATGAGGATTCTCACCAACATAGAAATAATAATGTACATAGTACATATTAAAAATTCTATTCTTCGCAAAAGTGGCTTCGTCACAAAACAAAATATTTGATAAAGTCTTGGTTGTTATTTTCTTTATTTTGCAAGTAATTAAAAATCAGCATGAAGCGGAAAATTACCGTCATTCATGGCTTGGGCTTTTCTAAAATGAAAAGGATATAAATTTCTTTTATGCAAAATATTCCACACATAAGATTTAGAAACAGGATCCATTGCAGCCAATTTTTTTATGCTAATTTTGGGATTTTCTTCAACTTCTATTAATATAACATCCTAATATTCTTCTATTATGTCAGCATAACTTCTGATTCTGTTTCCCTACTTCTTTGATGAAAAACTGCAAATGATTTGAGAGCAAGATGTCTTCGATTTGGGAATTTATTCACAAACCTATATGCCCCTGCCCCGGCTCAAGCCTTGCGTTGCATTTCCCCATACACTAACGTATATCGGTATATTTTTCAATACAAATCAAAACCATTGTAATAAACTTCACCTTTTCGTATTTGGAAATTAATGTAATGGTAAACAATGAATAAATATTTGCCTTAAAACTAATTTGACAACTAACAGTACGTGTTTGACATTAATACAATTGTTACTTTATTTATTTTACATAGTCATATTTCACAATTACAAATGAATTTGTTAGTCAATTGAAACATATGCGTTGATACGTGAAAAGTTCAAATTGATCAGATAAGAGCACCGTTTCTTTACAAAAATATCGAAATTTGTTAAATATTATGTTAAAATAGCGAAATTTTGAAAGAAAAAATAGTTGTGTATAAAAATTTCCAATACGCTTCACAAACTAGCTGCTTATAACTGCAATTAAAAATACGTATTTACGCATCCGATTGGGTATATTCCACTAAATGAATGGACAAAATATTATTACTTAAAAGACAACCGTTTTGAAGATATTTAAAATAAGCCTACATTAAAGCGCGTTTTTAAAGAACTCTAGCTCCCCGGGGAAGCGTTTTTGGATAAGGTAAGTTGCGCCAATCTACATAAAATGAGCTCCAGAATTTATATTGAATAGCGGAACGAAAGTGATTTGGGCAAAAATACAATAAACGAAGGAAAGTATTACAACCTAAAGGCTGCTTCGAACCCCACTGAAGCTGGTTATATTTTAGTGGAGAAAAAATGTCTCGGAATAGAAAGTAAAAATATGGGTGTAGCTTCAATTTGACATTTTGCGCATTAAAAATCTGTACAAGAAATTGAAACAATATCCAGTGCAGCTATATAGCAAATAGAGTCATAACGGTTAAACACAAACTACTAACAAACAGTTTAAATTAGGGAAAGTTTAAAATTGAATGAAATGTTATTATTGATTGAACTTTGAAAATTAGGAATGAATAGTGCATTTATTGTCAATGTGGATGTATAGTGAAGAATAAGAAAGTCTTAAAATTAATAAAAATAATAAATAATTCTACCTCGAGTTACTCAATCGCTGACATTAACTAAGAATGGTTGGCGCAAAGTAAATCGGCCACTAAATATGTTTATCCAAATAACTCTAAGTTTGTAGATTTTACGTTGGATTTGTAATTGACTATCAAAAAAATGTTATGTAAAAGTTTATTTTAAATCAGAAACATTAAGATCGTACACAGTTAGGTTAGCGGGCAAACACTATTGCTCTAATACCATTAAGGGAACTAATGGGAATAGCTAGGAAACTAGAAATAATTTTAAAATACCTACAAGTATGAAATCTTAAAATTCTGAAGATAGCATTGCTCAATGGACCTCCAATGCTACTTTTCACACATCCTATGTACATTTTGCACACATCTGTAGTTGACTGCATAATGGATATTTGTCTTAAGCGTTTCAATATTTTGTGAGCGATTTCACTCGTAAGGATCTCCGCAAGGAAAGAGCAAACACCGATAGATCGGTGGATCTTGCAAATCGAATGGTATCGCACCTGTTGGATATAAGGCGATCGGGAAAAAGCTGCCTCGGTGTATTGTGCTATTATGCTTAACACAGGGAAGTTATCTCAAGTGATTTTTTAAAAATGTTTCAATCATGTGCACATATTTAGCTGTCACTATTGTGGATTTTCATTCGTTGTTTCCAAAAAGAAAAGGAACTGATCAATTCATGAGATAACAACGAACATGTCACAAGTTCTATTGCAAATAAACCATGTAAAAGATTTGACAAGTATTCAACCACGGCCAGCAAAACCACAGTGGAGTGAGCGTTGTTCACCCATTACTTTTATGGTTAAACACTGTATAATTACACCAAATTGGGAATTGTGGGCGCTATTGATCTCTAGTCTAATACTGCTGAACAGAATCAGATTATGAGAAATACACTGTATATAAAGATGTTCGACACCTACCTTTAGGGCAGAGACAGACACTCATATGGTAATGCAGATACGGTAAATGGTCTCGGCTGAACGAAATGTCACTAAAAGACGAAGGTTATAGTTGTGACTCCTACTGTATATAAGAAAGTTGAATATACGTGCGCCGCAAAGACCGTCCATCTTGTATGTTACTTTACTAATAATGGCCAAAGATTTGTCAAGAAGGGGAACAGAGAGATGGTTTACCCTTTATATAATAGCTTATTTAATATCGATGAAATGATTAATTATTTTCCCAGAACATTTAGATTGTTAAACGAACATTTTGTCGGAGAGCTCTATTCAAAGTTAACGATAGTAAGCGAGTGTGGTTTAAGTAAACCATTCGGTATCAAAATAATGATTATGTAAATTGAATGCAAAATTCAGCAGCTTAAATTTGGTATTATAAAACTGACTGTTATTAATTTTATTAAAAATATTACTACGAACACGAATAATTCTGGCGCTTACACCATTGTTTGTGACTTTTAGAATTTATCACAAGTCATTGAAGTGCAACGAAAAATACACATTCATAAAGCAAACAAATTATGGGTCCGCAGATTATATGCTTGTAGGAATATTAATTTAATAATTAAATCAATCTTAAACTAACATGATATCAATTGAAAATATACAACATTAGCTGACCGAGGTGTTCCTTAATTTGTTTAATAGAATCATTTACAATTCCACCCAGGAAATTTATGCATGATGTCAGGTACTTTTATTTATTAAAGGAACTCGTTTGTTAACGGCATTAAAAATGGAACATTAAATGGGGTTCGTAAGTTCTTCACAAAAGAATTTGCAATAAACATTGATACAGTAAAATGCAAATAATTGGCAAATCAAAACAGTTCAATTATAGAAGCGGTTGTATTTTAAGATACGACAAAATTAAAAATTATGTCAAACTGAGCTTAAAAATTACATTAATGGTTCTTTTAAATAAATGCTGTTCAATTTTATTTTATACTTAAAGAGAAGTAAGTCTGTTGGTATATAATCTATGACTTTACGTTAAGTTTTTGTACGCGACTAACCAAAATAGAATGAGGAAGTGCTAACGTAGGTGATATAATTGAATTGTCAATTTACTTAGAGATGAAGAAAATTATGATTTACAAAAGTTCTAGGAGGTTCGTGCTCTTTTTGTCAAAATTCAAATCCATACAGGATTAAACGAAAAACACATGAATTTCTTCAAACCTTATCATTTGAATATTTCAAATACATTGGTTTCTCACCCGGTTATTATTCTCGGAGGTGAGATGACTATATCTTATCAACAGGTACAATTATCAAATTTCTAAAAGGAAGAAACACCGCCACTCGAGAAGAAATAATTAACCCTCACATTCTATTATTTTTAGTACTTTAAAGAAAACTACGCTTTGGCATACGGAAAAGTGCGAACTATTTTACTTAAACGTAATTACTCCATTAAATTCTTTCTTATTTTATCTCACGCTGTCAGATCAAGTCGCCGTCGTGTCCTCAGAAATCTAAATCATCATTCCACGGACATGAGGTGAAGGTGTCTTACTGAAACGGAACGTCAGTTGTCCAATTGTCAGTTTAAGTTGATTGATACGGAATTTATTCAGAATTTATCTGGACCACTTGACGGGTATCTTTTCAATAACTTCATCTTAATCTTTTCAATTACAACACAACTGATTACACTGAAATATTTTCTTTATAAAACCTACTTTTATTTTTGAAATAAAGGAAAACGTAATTAATCTATTTTCCTTTATAATGTTGGTTATTTATAAAAGGGAACTATTCCTAAACTAAATTTATTTTTAGACTAAGAGGTCTATTTAATTAAATCTAATTCAACTTAACAAATGAATTCAAAATTTATTACACGTAGCTGGTTAAGATAATTTTACCAAAAAATTTGTATCCTTTGAATTATAAATTATAGATGACTAAATTACATACCCTGAACATTATAATAGACTTATTTTGATAGGTATATACGTTGTGATGTGCAACAATGAAAGTTGGAAATCCTCTTGTATGGCTATCCCGAGGTGCTGATATCTGTTGAATTAAAGTGGAAGATCATAAACAAGGTTATGGAAGCTTTGGACAGGATATCTTATGGAGAACTTTTCTCTCATTTCCACGATACACAGCTTATACTGGGAACCGTCGTGGCAACCTGTACCAATAAGTTGAGAAAATAGTAAACTTTAAGGGTCACACCTACGCTAAACTTAGAGGATGGATGGACACATACTGTAGAAGTTTTTTCAGCACTCTCTAAGTTCAGTAAGAATGAAGTTTGGATACCGGGGCCACACGAGGGCACCGATGCTTTCCTAAGACGTTTTACCAGGTAATATACTGGTCTAAGACCAGAAGTGTGGAGGTTCTATGAACGAAGGACGCAGGATCCCTTCAAGAGATCATACTGATTATGGTCATTGACGAATTCTCTCTGCAGATCGTAAAAGCGTGCAATTACGCATTGTTACTATCTATGTTACTAGTGATCTTCCGGATGCTCGATATTAAAATAAATGATACCGAAATACTACCACTTGTGCCCATGGAGGAGGGTTGTTCACAGCCTTAATTTCAGTGAAGAACCTCCAACTGGAATAAATAAGCTTGCAGCACTGCATCGCGGCCAGCTACCTCTTTGGCAGGAAACCAGTAGCAAACTGCATAAACAACGGTGTCATCATGGGTCAGCTACGGACATAGTAGGACATAGTGTTCAATGTACTTCCACCCCAAATCCTAGGGCTTGCGTCAGTGTTTCTCACAACATACTCGCCAGTCTCGAACACCATCTCTTTAGCAGGGGACTTGTTGCAGTAACTGTATATTTGATGACGAAGAATGACGAAAAAGAACTAACCATCTCCTCCGCCTATAATCCAGTTGACTCATCTGACCCTTCCCTATCGAATGAGTTAATGTATTTAAAATCCAATTTTATAAGGAAAACCGAAAGTAACTCCTTATCCGATGAGATGCTAACACTCACCACTTCGGGTGGAGTTGAACTAACCTCAATGAAAGAGAGACTCATTTGATTGAACACTACAGCGATCAATCTATACATTGCCAATAAAGACAATGGACTTATGTTTGTGACAGCTAGAACGAAGCAGGTACTCCATATCACACTATGCTCCTCTGGAACTTTACAATCACCAGCTAAAGGGTTTTTCAATAACCTTCACTATGGAGTCACAGGTATAGTAAGTTCCAAATAGAACTCAACCAACTTAACGATTTTAGCAAGGCAAGAACCCAAAACTCACTGACTGAAACTCCTACAAAAGTTACCTCAGTGCACATATGGATATACTGCATAGTCAGATTAGTGACTCAATAGGATTGGACTTAGCAGCAGATCTCTTGAAGATTGAACTAATCAAATAATTTGAAGCGAACTCTTCTACCTGGACCTCTTCTATACGAACAAATATTCCATGGCTGCATCACACCTTGGACGTTCTCCAGAAAGGAACTAGGCGTCTCTATAACAAGCCGAAAAGAATAGCTCTCTCAGTGACTAGCATGCTTTCAATAACTGTCAGAGAAGTGATAAATCGTCAACTCGCCGCAATAATAGGAAATATTTCTGAGGACATTGAGTCTCTACTCCAGACAGCAAGACTACACAAGGCCCTCAAACGTAACCCTAAATATAAATTAGGATCTTTAAAACTCCTATCGAGTAACTACACTACCTTGTATGAGGAAACATCCAAAGTACTGATGAACAGTCACTTCCCAGGAGTTAAATCAGCTAACGCATGAGTGGATCACTGCGACGTCCATAGAGCGTACAGATCTGGATGGAGGTTAGCCACCACCATATTAACCTTATCTAAAATAAGAAGGGCTATAAATAGTTTTAAACCTTATAAATCGCTAGACAGTGATGGTATCTATATTGCTCTGCTTCGTGAGGGCATTGAAATTTGCGACCGTTACTTCTTAAAACTCTACTGGACCAGCTTGGCACTGGGATGTATCCGACAAGTCTTGCAACAATCCATGGTGGTTATTTTACCCAAAACCCTTACACCATCTTATGAAGAAATCAAAACATTTCTCTCAATCAGCTTAACACCCCTTCTATTGAAAGGAATGGAAAATATGATTGAGGAATACCTACGCAGTGTAGTGATGAATTTCCTCCCTCTGCACCACTACTAGTATGCCCACCAACCAGAAAAGTCTGTAGAGACAGCCCTACACGAACTTGTTAACAGGATCGAAAAGGTGTTGGCTCACAAACAGAAAATCCTAAGAAATTTTTTGTCATTAAAGGAGCATTTGATAAAGTTGGCTTCGACCCTATATACCCAACTTCTTCCAATCATGGTGGAGATCCTTATTGCGGATAAGAAATATGCTAGCAGGTAGGACCTTCACGTCGGCACTAAATCGCTGTAAAACGACAACGTCAGTCATTAAAAGCTGCCCACAAAGTGACTTTATATCACTGCTTTTATGGGATCTGGTTGATAAAGTTTTTCTATACGGCACTTAATTCTAAACGGGGTCTTTGCTCAGCGCTATGCAGATGACATTGTTCTGCACATCACATAGAACTTTGAATTCACTGTTAGTGGCGTTACTCAAGATGCTTTGAACACAGTAGCTAACTGGACTGACCTTCACTAGCTGGTGATTACTTCCAGAAAATCAGAGTTGGCGCTATTCACTCCTAGGACTTCTATTCAATGACCTCTCTTCATTAAAAAACTATATGTTGGGATTTTAACAATAAATATTTGTGCGTAACCTTCGATTTGAACGAGTAGAGAAAGTGGCAGCCAATTTGGATGTGCTGCCGCGCCTATGACGCCATACTGGGTTCGACTCCTGATGTGGTACAACAGCTGAATACGGCGGTGACTTTTGCACCATTAGTTTGGTGGCCGGGTATAACGAGCCAAAGCAACTATACCCACATTACCAAAGTAAAACGAATGGCGTGCCTAAGGATCGAAAACGCCTTAAGAACCACAACTGCAAGTCTGGGGTGTTACTTGGTTTGCCCTCTTTGTGCCTTTATGTAACAACGGAGGCTATGAAAGCTGGTTCCAAATTTCTTTAATTCATACGATAATGTGCTGAAGGTTACGGCTGGAGTCACACTTTAATTACTAACAGCTTACCGAGCATATGCTGGCGTGCATGTTATCGTTTTACCACTGCTAGGGACTTGAACACTCAATTATCTACAGTAACTGCTTGATCGCCATGGCCTTATCTGGTTTACAGACGAGTCAAAATCTATCAGATCAGCTATGTTCCATGCCGAAATGTATGTAATTTTGACTTGCGTCGAATAATGCATCAGTAGGGATCATCACAATTCCAACTTACTATTGTCATTTATAGCTAAGGTGCCATTAAAGCTCTACCGATTCCCAGGATATCATCCAGGTTGATGTGAGAATTCTGGCAGAACTTACAGGCCCTAGTATGTAGGGATAACAAAATAAATATTTGCTGAACTCCTGACCGTCAGGGATATGCAGGTAATTGAAAAACAGATATGTTGGTCAGTGCGGGTACTACTATGCAAACAGCTGCCTCAACATCGGCTTACCTGATTTCCTCAAAAAATCTACCGTTAAGATCGACTTGCTCTTCAGGTTTAAACAATGGTGGGATAAACAAACCTAGAGAATCTAGGGCTTCAATTTTAGGTTCAGCCTATAAACAAACCCAGTTTACTAAGCAGGAAAGTAATTTAAGCTTACATTGGTCCCCAACGGGCGGTAGCATTAATAAACATCTAACTACAATCGAAATCCACCAGGAACATATGTGTAGAAAATATGGTCAGAACGATGAAACGTCCTTTCATCTCCTACATAATTACCCAGCTTTGGACAATCTACGACACAATACCTTTGGATCGCAATTCCCTGAACCCAAAGAAATCTCAAACGTTCCCCAGATAAGATACTGGGGTTTGTGAAAATCTCAGCACTTTAAGGATAGTTCCACGGGGAGTAATACTATAGGTGTAATAGGCCTGAATGTCAATTTGTTAACCGAAACTGCCTTAACAATAACAACAACAATAGAAGCTCTATCTCGGTTCGACTACTGATGTGAGTTGTATGGAATAGAAAAAAAGTCATACACTTTATCTATCCCTTTATTTTAATAATTTATTTCGTAATTAAGTAGCAAATATGAAATTATTCGTTGAATTCTGAGTGTAGATTACAAAGGAATATTATTTATAGAGTTAAAAAGATGAATTACTGCAAATATGAAAAGTTTTAGTATCAATTTTTGGATATGTAATTTTGAGTCGATATTACTAGTTACATTTGAAAATCGCGTACCCGATATAACTTTGCATTTAGAACAGCGAAAAGGATGTTTAATGGAAGTAAAACTGAAATCTAAACTTTGACTAAGACAAGACTAAGATAAATAACAAGTTTCTTAAGATAAAACAGGTGGATAAAAACTTAAATTGTTAAACGTCACTGGCAACCGAAAGACATATTTACAAACCACAGTAGGGCACTGCCGTTAACTTTCTGTTGCAACCCCAATATGCTAATGAAAATTGCCTAACTTTAAGTTCGCTATCTTTCTTCAGGTTAATTAAGTATAAGTTGGGTTGTAAAGTTTGCGATGATTTCAGGTTATTCCCGTTTTGCTTAACCGTTCATTATTTTTGATAAAAGTTACAAATTTCCTTAACATATAAATATTTCCATCCAAAAGTCAGGCTAATTTAATTTTTATGTCGCTATCCAGTTTTCTAATAATGTTTATGTGAATCTTAATAAAATACTATTACTATATACTCGATCAATGTCTTTATAATAAATAACAATTATAACTTCAAACATTGGAATATCGATATTTATTATCGTCTAAAGCTGCTTTCATGTACAGCGTAACTGACAAGAATGTGATCAAATTTAGGCAATACACTTTTTATGGAAAGACAAACAAAAATCTTATAGTAATGTTTCCATCAGAAAAAGTTGTAATTTTCGGTAACTTTAAATGACATTTTCATAAAAATAGGCAGGAATTTATTACATTTTAAATTAGAGATACATTGAGGACAAAATCACGTTTAATGACATTCGTTTTTATAATAGTAGCCTAGATCTATAACAGCTGATGATCTATTCATTTATATACAACCACGTTATCCGTGAATTCGAATCGAAATTTCACCAAAAGTAGGTTTTTCATGTTTGCTACAACTTAATTAATTGATTATAAGTTTCAAATGTGTTGATTAAAAATGCTGATTATATAATTTACAAATTCACAATTATTTAGCGTTTATTAATAAATATGAAGTTGAATTATAAAAATTTTAGTTTTTTTTATTGTTATTTATTATTTTCGGATATTTTAATTTTGACCCCTGACTTGATATCGAATGAAAAAAGCAGTAAATCAAAGTAGATTGTGAATTTAATTCCTATTAAACATAAAAATTTCAAATTATAAACCGTCTAGCTTTTGCTGTATTAAATAATATGTGGTAAATTTGGCCGATTTTAAGGTTTTTTTACAAACGCACCATTATATAAATTAATATTACTAAAACAGCACCGCAATAAATGCAATACAATTTTGACTATGTTTAGTTCACAATATTCCTGAGGCACTACCAGTATAACAATATTTGGAATTGCTAAATTTACATATTTAAAAAAGCTCTATATTTAAATATTTACCGAAACGTGAACTTTCTATTTGATTAAATGCGAAAAGAGAAAATATATGATTGGAATAATACAACTTTTGTAAATAGACGTTTCAATTCCTTAAGAAAGAGTATACAGACCCACAGAACTAGCCCACTGACTTCCTTATAACGCCATTCTTTTAGCGAACTTAATGGCCATCAAGCTCTCCTTTCACATACGAATTCAATTAGATCATTCCTGTAACGACATTTCATCGACCGTACAGTTTAAAGGGAGCGCGACCTCAGAGTCAGTTCGGATCACCCAATTCGGCGTGGAGCTTGTCGAGAGTCGTTTCCTCTGAGGAGTCAGACTCTGAATGCTCCCGATTGCCCTGCATGGCTTGATGAAAGAATGAAGGGGATCCTCCAATCCCAAAGAGATCATGCTGGAAGGAGTACACCGTTTGGTGCACTGCTACTGCCCTTTACTACCGCTTTGCCGAGTTTGATGTCTGTTCTTCGAGATAAGCTCTGCTCTCGTGTGAGCTACACGAGGTTGCGACTTACAGTTAAGAGGTTAACTTTGATTTCCGCGAGAAGTTGTCAATGGCTTGGGATACTGATGACTTTCATGCTGATTCAGGAAGTTCCCCGAGTGTTGAAAAGCCACTACCGACCTCCTTAGATAAATCATCATGGCCAGATACTCCGTTCTTCCCTTTGTGGCTATGGGATGGACTATTTTAGCGTTACCTAAATATCTTATCTATGTTGAAGTCGCTATACTATATTATATTTTATTATATTAATTACAGTACACAGTTTATGAACTAATTAAAGTCCTGTTGGTAAAAGCTAAAGGTAGCTTTAGATATAAAAAAGAAGGTAATTAATAGGGGGCGGAATATATGCAAAGTGCATATATATGCATTTTTTGCATATTTTGTAAATTTTATAATGAAATGCATATTTTTCACAAATTAT